>JAFBJT010108718.1:37369-50634 GCA_016785325.1 Chascanopsetta lugubris
GGGGTATTTTTAAAAATCGACTGTGCAGTGTGAAGGACTGAGACCTTTAGTTTGCTGATTACCTGTTGTGATTCTGTTTTATTTATTTATTCATGCAAATGTTTTAATATGTTTTTGTTGAACTGGTATCAACTGAACCACGTGTTGTGATGTCTAAATGCTCCCTCTAGCATGCAAATAAAAACTCTCTCTCTCTCTCTCTCTCTCTCCCTCTCTCTCTCTCTCTCTCTCTCTCTCCGCCTCCGCCTCCGCAGCAGGGACAGGTGGACTGCTGGCCTCTGCCGTGTCCGCCGGTGGACTGCGAGTTCACCGTGGTGCCCGAGGGCGAGTGCTGTCCCCGCTGTGTCACCGACCCCTGCCTGGCCGACACCATCCGCAACGACATCACCAAGACGTGCACGGACGAGCACAGCATCTCACGCTTCAGCGGCTCCTCCTGGATCAAACATGGCACTGAGTGCACCCTGTGCCAGTGTAAGGTAAGGCCCCCCCCCCCCCCCCCCCCCCGGGGAAGGCCCCCCCCCCCCCCCCGGCCCGGCCAAGTGCTCTGTGAACAAGTGTTTCAGATACGGACCTTTAATATATTATGAATAGATTGAGTTTCAAAGGTGCAGTGTGTAAGATTTTGGTCATTTTTGTCATCACTAAATATATCACAGAACAATCACATACTGACATTTTTATAAATTCATCATCACGTAAATGTTTTTTCCCATTACCCTAAAACAGGACCATTCATGTATATTTCCATGAGGTGGGGGGGGGGGTAGGGTTAGGGTGTTTTTACAGTAGTAAAAGTGAACGTATTAAGCATCTTTTCAATTTTAATGACAACTGCAGTCCACCATAGGTTCTCCTGCATGTTCAGAAGGGTGAGGCAAAGTGACTGATACAACATGCAACTTCACCACTAGATGTCACCTAATCTTACACACTGCCCCTTTAAGTTAGTACAAAATATGACTGATTAAGCCCAAAACCGTAGTTTTAAATCAGTCTTTAAATGTGTCTCTTTCACCTCTGAGGTTGAACATTTGAACATGGGAGTCTATGGGGATTGACTGGCTTGTAGAGCCTCTAGTGGCCAACCTGTGAACTGCACACAGGGTCACTGGGGTCGAGGTTTGGATCGTCCACTCACGTGCGTGTCTGCTCTCTCTTTCCAGAACGGACACATCTGTTGCTCAGTGGACCCCATGTGCCTTTAGTCCCGGCAGAGCTGAAGGCACCTGTACAGTGTTTTCCATGTAAAAACAAACAACACATCGTAACACAACGCCACTCTGTCTCTTCACCTCCCTCCTCCTCCTCCTCCTCTTCCTCCTCCTCCTCCTCTTCTTCCTCACAGGCGTGGGTCACACAGTGATCATGTGTTAGGGTTCGGGACCGTTCGCTACATCATATTACAGAGCGTAAGGATTGGGAACCTTCAGGTGCTTTTCTGCGGGTTTTTGTTTTTACTTCATGGTAAGCTCCGCCCACCTGGTTCCTCATTGTGACCTGCGTCTGCTCCCCCCCCTTTTTCCCTCCCCCCACCCCCCCCGTCCCCCCTTAAGCTCCTCTTTATACCAAATGCGAACCTATAGCATACCAAACAGACGATGGACTGCAGCTCCCTCTGACCCACTTCTGTGTCTGTCCTGTCTCACCATGAAGAGTTTATGGAAAACACCCCCCTAAGCCCCGCCCTCTTTCACTCTGACTCATCACCACATGAATCTGTAAGATATTACTATTACTGGCATGACTGTGCTTGATGTCCCAAACATTTTTGCTGATTTCTAAATCCTCATTATTGATGATGATGATGATGATGATGATGATGATGATACGTTAGCTAGAAGCTGTTAGCATAAGGTTTCTTTGAAACATTTGAGTCGTCTATGTTCCGTGGTGCTTTGTAGAGATTTGGTTCCATTTCTCTTTTTTGTAATTTCTTTTCTTTCCCAGCTTGTTGTTGTGTATTAGTGAAATAAAGTATTTCTGTTTACATTTACGCCTCGTTAGTTTTTTTAGTTTTTTTTATTATGGGCGGTTTCCTCGTTGCTATCTTGCCGATGCCTAACTCCTCCTACTTCCTGTTTCATCCAATAACAGGAAAAGAGTTGGAGCACAGGTAGAGCTGGGGTTGGGGCCCATGGTGCTGTCACACGGCATCCACAGAATGTGCCCAGGTGTCACTCAACAGGCCACGCCCCTCGATTATGCACAGTTTCAAACCTCGATAGAATACAAAATTAACGAGTCAGGAAAAATGTTGTTGTCATGGAAACAAATGTGACTTTAAACATGTTTAAGTCACCTCTGAAATTGACCATTTTTAACATGGGCAGACTGTTGGGATTGACTTGAGACGGCCTCATGTGCTCTCCTCAGAAATGTGGAGTAGGATGGCGCTGGCTGTACAGTGTTTTCCCTGGGTTCACAGCGTTGGGGGGTGATCACGCGCACGTGTGGAATAGACACTCTCGTGCACACACGGGCTCGGGGGGGGGGGGGCGGGGGGGGGGGGGTAGGGGGGGGGGGGGGGGGGGGGGGGAGGCAGGGTTAGGGACACAAACACTTAGAAGTCATGTGTTTCTTTAAATGACAACAGTCATGATCTGAACTCAACTATTGCTTTCTGACGTGCTCTCAGTCCAATGGTGGGAGAGTGTTCACGTAAACGAGTGCGCTCTTGTGTTTGTGTGTGTGTGTGTGTGTTTGTTTGTGTGCGCGGATCGATCCGCAGCGTAACAGAGAGCGAAGGAGAAATAGAAGAAAAGGCATCGAGGGAAATGACGCCACGCGGCTGGAAACCGGCGAATTTCGCCAAAATTAAGCAACATTTCCAGGGAAAAAAGGAAAGGACCTCCCTAAATCTGACAATTGGTACGATGGCGCTAAGATTGTGGTACTATGGCACTTCGCCATTGTTCCATTATTTCGGGAGAGCCCTGATGTGAATGTTTTATTTTTTCCATTACGCTAAAACGAGCCGATGAATGTGTATTTACTCGAGGAGGGTCCTCTCTCTGGGGTCGCCATGTTTTTACTGTCATAAAAGTGGACAAACTAAACATCGTTTGAGTTTTAAAGACAGCTGAAGTCTACCGTAGGTTCTCCTGCATGCTCACAAGGGTGAGGGTGACGTGATGGATACAACATGCAACTTTACCTGTAGAGGTCACCAAATCTTACACACTGCACCTTTAATAAACTCACTCAGAGTAATATTCCCACATAGCCAAAAAACTTTTCCCATTCTGAGTTGAAAGCCAGGACAAGGGACACGGCGGCGTTGGACAGTGGGCGGTTGGAGAGGGCACCATCTGGCCCGGCTGCTCTGGTGCCCATGGTAGCTGGCAGTGGCGTGAAGCCAGCGGGTACCTAAGTGGTGGTTGAGGCACAGCAGGACACCAGCTCCTCCAGCTGGCTTCTGAGTGTCCAATCCTCCATGAAAGCAGATGCCAGGAGCTCACGGACACACATCCGTCGTTAGCTGTGATTGTAAGTCACTCTTCCTCTTCTTCTTCTTCTTACTTTGAAATGATGAAACGCATTCATATTTTTTCCTTTCTTTGCTTGTCGTTCAAATTTGTTCTAATTGCCCCCCCCCCCCCCCCCCCCCCCCCCCCCCCCCCCCCCCCCCCCACCGCTGTGAGGACTTCCTTTGGACACTGGTATTTCTGCCCCTGTCACGGAGGGAACATGACACATAAACACGTGCAATTACTCACAAGTGCCAGTGTTATGACTTGGCATTTTAAATCTGTATGGGAAGAGGTGGGCGAGAGAGAGAGAGAGAGCAGAGGCCAAGAAGTTGACTGCTGTGGGTGGTGTAATACTAAGTGTGTGTGTGTGTGTGTGTGTGTGTGTGTGTGTGTGTGTGTGTGTGTGTGTGTGTGTGTGTGTGTGTGTGTGTGTGTGTGTGTGTGTGTGTGTGATGTCACCCATAAAGCGGGCGGTTCACTTGTTGGCCATCTTGCCGATGCCTAACTCCTCCTACTTCCTGGTTCACCCAATAACAGGAAAAGAGGCACAGGTGGGGCTGGGGTGGAGCCACCATGCTGTCACAACATCCACCCAGGTGTCACTCGAGAGGCCACGCCCCTAATTATTAACATGGGGATTGACTCGCTTTTGGAGTCAGCCTCTAGTGGCTCCCCTGTGAACTGCAAGTTTTTCCACTTCATCTGTGGAGGTTGCTGCTTGGATCAAAGGTCACGCCCTTTGATTATGGACAATTTCAAACCTAACTAGAGTAAAAATAAGCAGCTGTACATCTCTCTCTCTCTCTCTCTCTCTATATATATATATATATATATATATAGAGAGAGAGAGAGAGAGAGAGAGAGATACACATATTCATGTACATATCTAATCTGACGGAATGAATACACTGAGGAAGCCATAACACAACATGTGATTCCCACACCCCATCAAACATTCCTGAATCTCCACTTTTGATGTGTCCTGTCAATCACAGTCTCGGCTCCGACACGATCAATATCTCATTTCTCAGCTCAGTGTCAGACTCGGTCAAACAGCTGAATCTCTGTCGGCCACGAGAAGATAGATGTTTTTTATCCCCAGACAAACAATAATAAGACCTCAGGTGTTTATCTACAACACTTATTGTTGTTATTTTATATGTTTACCTTTTGTAAGAGGCTCATATTAACGATGATTTACAGTGAGGGCTAAACCTGCACACATTGTGCGACAGATCCGACCTGTGTGTAATCCTAATCCTAACACTAATCCTAAACTGATCCTAAACCTAATCCCCAAAAATAGTCTCATCCAACCGGAGTGAACCCCACACCTAATGTAATCAAATCTAAACCAGATTGACCTGGAATCTAACCCTAATTCTGATTTAAGTCTAAAATAAATGGAATTGAATATAACCTAATTTAAATCTAAATGAATCAAATCTTTACCCCAAACCTCATCCTGACCATAGACTGTATAGATAGATGGACACACGCCTAACTCCTCCTACTTCCTGGTTCTACCAAAAATGGGCAAAGAGGCGGAGCACAGGTAGGTGGGGCCCATGGTGCTGACGCAGCATCCACGGGTCGGCCCAGGTGTCAGTCAAGAGGCCACGCCCCTAATGATCAACATAGGGACTCTATGGAGTGTTAGCTCACTTTTGGAGTCGGCCTCTAGTGGCCACCCTGTCAACTGCAAGTGTTTCCACTTCATCGCTGCAGGGTCCCGCTTGGATCAAACACCAACAAGATGCCAAGCAAAGGGGTTTGTCAGTTGCCATGATGACAGCTGCTTCCCTCCTGGCATACATGAAGGGGGTGGGAAGTGGTTCGGGATCAGGCCCCTTTAAAGGTCAACATGTGACCTCCGGGGATGTAGTGCCATCTCATTCAGCCTGGACTCAGCTGTCCATACCTCTCAGAGGTAGAGCCACGTGTTGAGAGGGTCAAAGGTCACCATATGGAGAGATTTCAGCTGGGATGCAGCCTGCAACACAAACCGCTGAGTCACGCTGCAGCTCTGACAAAGAATAGATAATCCTAAATGAGTCCATTTTACCCATTGAACAATAATCTTGTAATCCCATAGATTAATGTGGTGTCCCACCAGGACTGTCCTACCTCACCTCACCTCACTCCCCGGCTCATTTACATAAACACATGTTCTGTAAACAAATCCCACATGGCAACAAGACGAATAGCAAAATTCAAATTCTCTCCCACCGGCATAAATCAAACTGCAGATCCATAGTCTCGTACTAATCTGAGGCGGCTGTCCTGCGCATGCATGTGTGTGTGTTGGTGTGTGTGTGTGCATGTGCGTGTGCACGCGCACACGGCTCCACACTCAAGTGTCCTTGTGAAATCGTATCATTATTTCTCATATCACTCGTATTAATTGGATCAGCAGCTGCAAGGATCGACCCTCGGCTGTTGCCTGGCAACCGGGCGTGTGGGAAAACAGTGAGGAGAAGTTTTTCCAACAAGATCAATAAGCGTGTTTTGTAGAATATAAGAAATGTATTAAATTTATTGGGACAGACATTGACACAGAGACACTGAGCTTAAACACACAATCAACAAAGAGGAGGCAGAGCCTCACGTGACGGGGACACTACTTCCGCCCTTTGGTTGAACACTAATGACTTGGACCTGTGATATACAAACAGATATTTACACATGAATAATGATGTTTATATCATTGGACCAGTTCACAGAATGGTCTCTTTCAAAATAAAAGTCGTAAACACTTCACACGCCTCAAACACATACATACATCGTAATATTCAGATGCTACACACACTTTGGCATCTTTGTTTACATAAACGGGAGAGTTAATATTTGACTGGTAATTTAGTCAATAATTGTATTTGTCCTGTGAATTCAATCATGACACTTGGCTCAGCAAAGTAACAAAAAGTTTTTAAAAAAAAGAAGGCAGCATCACTTTCAAAGCCAGTGTGAAAATAAAAACCTGCAGGTTCCAATTTAGTCTAAAATAAAGAAAAATAAATATATAATTGTATTTATTTAGTTTCATTTAATAATTTAAACCAATAAAATAAATAAATAAATGCATTTTAAAAGGAAAGAGACAATGTCTCAAATATTTTTGTTCGTGTATTTATTAATTTAAACCAAAAAAATAAATAATTCAATTGATTAATTAATAAAAACAAAATACATGGATTTTCAACTGCTAGAATGTCTCAAAGAAATATTATTTCATGTATTTATTTATTCTAATTATTATTTAAACCAAGAAAAAAACCCTAAAATAAATACCTAAATTTAAAAAACCAAAATAAAACTAATAGATATTTTTATTCATTTAGCATGAATGCTGCTCAAACTGAATCTAGACATAAAGAAGCCCTGAGCTTTGGGAGCAGTGGCCGCATCAGATATCATGAGGTGGGGTTCGTTGATTTGGCTCTCGGCTGATTGCATCATGTCAAGCGAGGGTTTATAAATATATGGTCAAATATATTGATGCTAATATCATTTGTTTATCTTAATTGTACAAGAACGATGCCACGATGAAGAGATCAATGAAAAATGTCGGACAACAGAGCCACTATGTACAGTTGGATATGAAAGCATTTACAGATTAACAGAGCTGAGACATCTTCAAATGTGTCGCCTGTAGAATTAGAGACAGTTGTAATATGTTTCATATTATGAAATATCAAGGCACTAACTGTAGCTGTGATCTGATCGTGTAGAAATACTCCTCGTGTATAGGCACCGGAAAAACTGGAGCAAGCACCACGTTAAATATTTGCATTCTGTTTGGGAGATCGGTGCTTTTATAAAAATATATGAATATAACTGCAGCAGCATCACGTGTGAAACTTCTGTCTCTTGACTTCAGAGCCGTCTCTTGCTATATGTGGACACTAAGATCACTCCAACTCCACGATGTTCATACTGCAACAATCTTTAAAAAAAGAAAATCTATGATCATTTCTATTCATTGTTATACATATGAATAATAATTATAGTTGATATAGTTCTGATATATTATAGTTTTTTTATTGATTTAAATATAAGAGGCTATAACAACTATAATCTGTTTTGCTCTTGAGGTGTGTTCGATTGTGGCCTCTTCGTGGGTCATCTAAGGCAGGGGTGTCAAACATAAGGCCCGCGGGCCGAAAGCGGCCCGCCAAAGGGTTCCATCCATCCCGTGGGATGATTTTTCAAAGTGTAAAAATGTAGGAATGTTGATTTATTTACCTGCAACTAGTATGCCAGGACACTAGGGGGTGCCTGTGCAGCTTTGAATTGGTGAGTTGGAGAGGAGAAGAGTGTGTTGATGTAGCAGTGTTGTCATGATGCTATGAATGGCAGTGTGCGGCCCCTGAACTGAACAGAGTTTGACACCCCTGCTCTGAAGGGTTAGGGATCTCTCCATTATATGTAGCTGGACAAACTAGACACGGCCCCTGCTTGTCTTCCACAACATGTCGAGCTTTTCCTTCTGCGTCAGAAGAAAAAGCAACAACATCCAGACGAGCCTGCCATCGATCGCCGTCTGCTAGTTACGTGCTCCGCGAGCTGGCCGGGGGTCACGGGGAGAGTTTGTGGACATCAAAGGAGACGGCCGGCTCCTCCTGCTCGGCGCCGTCGATCACGATGCTCGGATGCGTGTCCTGGGTCTCCGTGGAAACGGTGGAGTTGGTGGAGGGCGTGGCGCCGAAATGCGGCTCGTCCACCGACAGCAGCATGGGCGAGCGCTTCAGGCCCTCGCCCATGGTCAGGTGCGTCTCCTCGGGCGTCACGCCCATCTCCTTGCTGTACTCCGACGGCGACTTCCTCTTCATCCTCTCGTACGTCTTCTCCTGGTTCTCCGCCGTCTCGTTGTCCTGGAAGCGTCCGAAGAGCCAGACGAAGAAGCCGAAGAGGACGAACGCCGCCAGGCTGGGGATGAAGGCCAGGCACTTGACGTCCAGGCTGGCTCCCACGTAGCGGCTGTGCAGGAACATGTCGCGCTCCACGTAGCTCAGGTTGGTGGAGGGGTTGATGTTGTCGCAGCGCCACTCGTAGGTGAGCGTGCTGTGGTTGAAGTGCCGGAGGGTTTCCGGTTCCTCCACCGTGTAGATCTTCTCGCCGGGTCCCACGTACTGGCCGTACTCGTAGGGCTTGTAGAAGATCTGGTTCTTCCACATGTTCAGGTCCAGGATCAGCACCAGGAAGATGATTCCATAGTTGAACCACTTTCCTGGAACCGAAACAAGAAAACACACAATCACCAACCGCCCCCCAAGCTTCGGATAAACCTCGGGAGCCCTGTAGCGATGTTACGTAAGTAGCTGTGGGCTTTCTGTTTTATGTCGCTATCATCTCCGTTACCTAGCTACGTATGAGTTGTCCAAAGCTGTTATCCGTACAGCCCAGCTACGACCTTGCTAACGCTACTGTGAGCTATCCAGTTATCCATGTTATCTATGTGGTCTAGCTCTAGCTCAAAAACTGCTGTTTTAGCCATCTATTTTGGGAGCTAGCTCCGGCCTTGACCTGCGTAGCAGCTGTTGCAGTGCATTGTGGGATTTGTAGTATGAGTGGTGAGAGTGCTAATTACCATGCGAGTCGTTAGAAAGTATGTAACAGGCCGTATGTGCTTTAGGTTTGACACGTCTGACATGTGCAGCTGTCTTCTCTATGTTACTTAGCTACGGCCTTGACTGTCCTCCTGTTAGCCTGCTAATGCTAAATTAGCCATCTGACCATGAGCTTCAGCTATGAGGCGTAGATGGAGCTGGTCATGGATGTAAAGTACAGACCCTAATCACTGTTTTCATATCATTCCGTTTACATCTCCAATCCCATTCAAGTCTGCAAGTTGGATCCATTTAGCTCCGTTCGGCGCCCACAGTTACAGACGCTCTGTCACATTCATTCATCAGAGCCCCGCCCACTTTGCATATCGCTCACGCTCCGAGACGGAGAGATCCATTTGCAGGTGCTACTTCCTCTACGCTCTCCCTCTAACGAGATCACTACATTACCGTGAGACAAGCCGCCGTCTCCCGGCCATGACTGATAGATAGCGCGAGTGGGTACATATACGCCGCAGCGCTCCACGCCCCCCTCCCCCCCGAGATATGTTGATAATAAGCTTTTAGTTAAACCAATCACGTCGCACAGAAGCCATTTCCATAACGCGCAATGGATACGCCGAGCATTAGGGTTAACAACCTTTTTGCGGGGCTTAACATTTGGATCGTTGCCTTTTCCTTGATGGTTGCGACGGTTGCGTGGTCGTGTGCGCGAGGCGGAACGGAAACGGCAGAGGCTGGTTCGGAAATGTGGAAGACGGTGGCTGCCACATCAGCGGCTTGTGTTTAATAAATGCGGTGGTTTCACCATCAAACACGGGAAAGTGGGAAAGTGGAGCAGGCGCCGAGTTGTTTCTGCAGCTTAATCAGTTTCAGGGAAACTCTTCAGGAATAGTGATGATGATGATGATGCTGGTACCTGTGATGTGGATGTGGTACTCCTCTTTGAAGATGCACTTGCAGACAGGAAGCTTGACTTTCACTTGGGTTGTCTGCAGCCCCGGTAGATTCATGTCCACGTTGCCCATGAAGTGAGGGAACTCCCAGTCCTGGAACGTACACGGAGACAAAGAGCAGTCAGTAACAATATTCAAATAAGCATGGCCGATCATGTATCTTGAGTAGACCTGGGAGTTTCACAGGCCAAACATGAGCCAAAATATGCTTTTATTTTGAAATGCTTCCCTTTCCTGTGTCTATGATTCTGTCATGCTTGATGTCTACATGGGACAATGGAGCCCAATCAAACCCAGCTGTGTCCGGTAGCCTCCATTCACAGTTTAGGTACAATAATATTTACAAAATCTCATAAATGTATCCATTTATTCATATTTACTCAATAATACTGATTTAGTGTCGACTCAAAAATATATTTCCAAAAAATCATTTATGAATATTGATATTTTGAGAAAAAGATGTCTCTAAATTATTACAATGATCTTCTTCTTGTTTATATGAAGTTCTCAATAACTTCATGGAATGATAACAACAGGTAACAATCTGTGTTTCTTATGTGGCCCCGCCCCCGGATAAATAACTGCCCAATCCTGCTCTGTTGGATGATGACCACTTAACTCTCTCTCTCTCTGTGGAGTCCCTTCACATGCCAACCAGGGGTCAAACATGGTGCCAGCTGTTGTGCACCACACTGTGTTTACAGACACCCGCAGTGAACTAATGTGCAGCGGGAATTCAGCACGTCAACACACATCAACGCGCAGCCCCCAAACTGACATTTAGAGGCCGGCACTGCCCCGTGGTGTCACTTAGCTGTTTTTTGTCATGTTTGGTCGCCAGAGGCTTCACACACAAAAAGCTTTCACTTTGTATTAGTGCCATAGCGCACACATGGAAAGACACCACTCAGTGAATAATTGAAAAAATAATTGTAATACGTTTGAGACGCATTTTACTCAAAATATGAATATTAAAAAACACGTTTTTGAAATTATATTTTTGAGTCAATACTAAGTCATTATCATCTTGTAAATATGAGTAAAAACTATGGTTAATATTCAGCGAATTTGATGTATTTTGTTAATAGTGTTATACCTAACTTTATAGTAGAAAATTCTATATGATACAATGATAGTTCTATATGTAAATAATATGAAAAAATACACTTAAGCAGCCAAAATATATATATTAAAAATGTTAATGTTTACATATTTTGTATTTGTATATTCTACAACTTATTATGCATGAGAAAACATAACTTTGTGGAGGTTTATGGGTTAGATACCATGGTTACCGTGCATCCGACAGTGAGCTAAAGTATTATATATTTTAATGACAAGTTATATGAATTATTACAACGTATTTTTTGCAAAATGTTGTTGTGGTGCTGCACTTTGCAGACTGTCCCTTGGCATGTGCCTCACTGTCTCACATAGGAACTTCCCTCATCTCTGTTGCTTTAAACAATTAACACACTTGTGTCTTATTTGTGTACTAGCTATACATCCGTTATCTGCTCCTCCTCGGTGTGTGTTGCTGCATCACTGCATGCCTGCATCCACACTATCATCATGCAATGCACAGAGGTCCCATGCTGATAGCTATGTACAGCATAACAGCTTGGCGATGGCCCCCTGGATATTAATTAAGCCCCTTGCTGCTCTTCCATAGCTGCGCTCTATGTTGCTATAGCACAAGTAGGAACAGCATTGCATTCCTTCTCTATACCTCAAAACAATGGGGAGATTGTGTTAGCAGATATATATATATATATATATATATATATATATATGTATATATATACATATAGAATGTGTGCTTATTGCTGCAGAGAGGAAAAGTGTAATAATGCCTAAATGAATACAATTTGAAAAAGTAAATACCCTCCAGAAAGGTCATTAATTGGGGCAATTAATTAGTTTGAGAACAACAACACCTACCTGTTCTCATGCATGTAAGAGATTAACTCAGGCTCTTTGTGCTAAAATGATGGAGGAGGAAGAATAAAAGCTGCGGGGCGGATTTGTATTGACTGATGGTGGAACATGGCAATGGCCGACAGCAAGTGAACTCCAAATCCTAAATAACTGTAGTAAATGTTCTAGTTGTGTACTGTACAGAAAGGGGGAGGGGGGGCTGTTAAACAAATCAAATGAGGGTGCAAGAAAGAGGAGTGATAATAGTTGAAGAGAGAGGAGAAGGTTAATATTCAGTTGGCCCAGGTGTAACTGAAAAGGCCACTCACCTAAATTATGTCTATGGGGGAATGACTCGCTCTAATATGAGTCCAAAATGGAAGTGGACAAACTTGCAGTTCACAGGGTGGCCACTTGAGGCTGGCTCCAAAAGCGAGTCAATCCCCTTAGAATTCAATGTTAAAATGGTCAACTTAAGAGGTGAATCAGAGGCGTAATTAAGGGGTGTGGCCTCTTGAGTGACACCATGGGGCCCTGCCAGAGGTGGACCTGTGCTCCACCTCTGAAAAAATACGGTGACTAGTCGCCAGAGCAGCAAGAATACCTCAAATATGATCTTAATGAAAAAGTGGAGGCTTCACTCTTATTGGTGCAGCTGCTCTGACACTGCCTGGTTTGTGCCTGGTCTCTATGCATTGGCTCTCATGCCGTTCCAGGCTCTCAGCAATTAGCATAATCAGCCGAGTATAAACGTATATTTGGAGGACACCAAATGTTCGTCTCGCATGGCGCAATCTATTCCTCATCAAGCAGACAGACCGAGTGAAAGACGACCATTAAGTGTTGAATCAGGCTCCAACTCAAACCCCACAGTACGTGATTCGAGACTCTATTTTCCGTAGTTATGAGTTGCTGTTTTTTTGTGTGCAGACAAAACACATTTATTTGCATATTCATGAGCGACAGGCTTTATTGATGCGCGCCCTCCGGTGGGAGGAGGGACACCCAGAAAGAAGGAGGAAGTGAGAAAAACTCTAGATGTGAGTCATCATTAAAGGAAATGAGCCGAGCTCGTGAGGGAAGAAGGAGGAGAGAGGGTGAGTTCATGGCTGCAGGGGTGGGGGGGCTAATGAGAGAGCCACTGAGAGGAGTAAACAACAGTTTGTGTATCTTTATATTTGGAGGGGGCGGGGCTGGTGAGAGGGTTAGAAAGAGATGAGGAGTAAACAACAGTTTGTATCTCTATAGATGTGGAGGAGGCGGGGCTAGAGAGAGAGAGAGAGAGAGAGAGAGAGAGAGAGGGAGAAAGAGGTGGTGTGTGTATATATGTATGTGTAGATAGAGAGGGGGAG
>JAFBJT010108718.1:50961-68200 GCA_016785325.1 Chascanopsetta lugubris
GAGAGAGAGAGAGAGAGATGAGGAGTAAACAACAGTTTGTATATCTATAGATGTGGAGGGGGCGGGGCTAGAGCCAGCTGAGAGTGATCAAACACCCTTGTTACTGCTCTGAGCCACCGTGCCCCATTGATGAATGGGATTTGGGGGAGGGGCCGTGGTTACGAAGGAAAGCGGAAGTAAACCAAGGGATGTCCTGGCTTTTTTCCCCTCCCTTTTTTTAATTGGCCACCTGAGAGCGGTATAGTTTACCTGCATGACAATGAGAAGGTCGAAGACCAAGATGAAGGAGGCCAGGAAAGCTCTGGAGACCTCATCGCTGGGCAGGAAGCCGCGGTTCAGGTTGTCCCAGCTGATCCAGTCTGTGCTGATGACCAGAACCACCACTGATGTCAGGGAGATGAGCACCGTCCTGCGGGGGGGGGGGGGGGGGGGGGGGGGGGGGGGGGGGGGGGGGGAGCGAGAGCGGGGGGTAGGAGATAAGAAGGGGGTGGGAGCGAAGAAGATAAGCAAGGAGAGGGGAGGGAAGAAGAGGAGAGGAGAGTAGGAGATGAGGAAAGGAGACAACGAGGATAGGAAGGAGGAGGAAAGACAAGGAGGAAAGGAGGGAGGGGACGATAGAGAATTAGAGAGAGAGAACAGGATTGAAGAAAAGGACAGAGAGGAAGAAGAGAAAGGGGAGGGGGGAAATGATAAAGGAAAGGAAAAGGAGGGGGTAAGTGAAGGACAGAGGAAAAGATGAAGGGAAGAAAAAGGAAAGATGACAGGGAAGTACAGATGAAGGACATAAGGAGGGAAGGAAGGAGAAGAGGAAGTAGAAGGGAAGAGAGGTCACGGGAGCAAGGACGGGAAAATGAAGAGGAGAGGGAGACAAGTAAAGGATGAAAGGAAAGAAAAAGTAAGAGACCTTGAAACAAACAAAGGAAATGATAATTGTATCACTTTGGTTCGTACGAGATGCACAACAGATATTGTAGATCTCAGAAGACTAACAACCCTCCACTGTCAGTTACACCGGGACATAAATCAAGCGCTCCTCTCTTCCTCCTCTCGCGCAGCCGTCGCATCGAACAACACATTTGCCGGCGTTTGAAAAATGGTAGGAGATGAAGCACCGCGGAAAAGATGAAGGAGAATAAAACAAACATCTGTTTGTGGATTCACAGACAGAACAACTCCGAATTACATCTGCTGCTGCTTTCACATTTACATCTCATTTACATATTGTATGTGTTTACCTGCTCTATCTGCTGCTGCGTCACTCTGAGCTGTTCCTTTATGTCCAGTGTTGGACATGTTACTTAAAAAAAGTAACTCGTTACAGTCACTACTTACTTTTAGTGACTGAAAAAGTAACTCATTTAGTCACTAAGTTAAAGCAATATAAACAGAAGGAGTTACAGTTACTTCTCCCCAAAACTAGCTAATTTAGTAGCTGAGTTACAGCATTACAAAAGTAACTAGTTACAGTTACTTCTGCCAAAAGGTAACTCATTTAGTAGCTGAGTTAAAGCATTATAAAACGAACTAATGACAGTAACTAATTACATCTCTCAAAATGTAACTAGTTTAGTAATGTAGTCGCAGCATTATAAAAGTAACAAGTTACCTGGGAAAGTAACTATGGTGTTACTTTTTAAATGTTTAAATATGTCAAAGAATTTGGCCCCACCCCCTTAATTGGAACTTTAAATTCAACTATATGTTTAATTACTTATAATCAAATTCTATATTAAATATGTTCAATGACACTTCATAGAAAACATTATCAACAGAAAACATCGCTGACTCATTTTGGTTGTTTTGGGACAATGAGAGACAAATCACGTTGTTCCCGTCCACCTCTGTCTCTGATTGGCTCACCATGAAACGTGACTCCACCTTAGCCAATCAACATCACTTATACGCTTGTCTCCGCCCCCTCACCACAGGAAATATAAAAACATGGCAGCAGCATCTGTGACAGAGAGCCTGGTCTTGTGAAAGACTTGAACCAAGACCATGAACTTCATTAAAGGGACATGCCGTGTTTTATCATCAGTAACAGTAACAGCATTGTAACCATGGAAACAGTGAGTATTTTGATGACTGAAAAAAACATGAGTCCCATTACTTCCTGCAAATCAATGTGACCCATTTCTCAATTCAATTTCAAGCTGTGGATTTAGGAAGTTAGCTTGGTGCATCTGCTACCAGAGGGAATGTTACTCAAACTTTCTTCTTCTCTGCTGTTTGTCCCAGTAACGACCCCGCCCACCACAGAGGGCGTTAGCATGTAGCGTTTGACTGACAGCAGTGAATGGAGCCCGCTGGGAACCGTGCAGCGACACATTTAAACCCTGCACCATTCTGCACGGCTCCTCTTGTAATGTGCTTATCAGACATGGTGCGCGGCGTTTGTTTAGCATTTTGTTCAAGGGGTCACGGTGTGTGCTGCGAGGAGCAGTAAACAAAGGCGGGGCTTCGGGTTGGCTGCATGGTGACCTCCTCCCTGTGTCCATTGATTTTAACCCTGTTCTTCTAATTAAAGGTGCTGACACTGGGTGTGGGAAGATTAACACGGCTATTGACTGAGTACAACCCTGGGAGAGGGGCTGCAGAGACCACGTGACGTGCACACACACACACACACACACACACACACACACACACACACACACACACACACACACACAGCCTCATATATATGCAATTTGTGGTATTGAAAATGTTATGTGCACCACTAATAAGATAAGTAAGAATACACTGATTCATCTTGTCAAACATACGGCCCGCGGGCCAAAACCGGTCCGTCCGACTCACCAGAAGAGAACGATCCTGTTGTTGCCTCGTTTCCAGAACCTTCTGGGAGCTTTGGCCCAGTCTGGGTAGTGCTTATCCTGCAGCATCATATCTGTCACCTGCAGGGGTTTGCATGGATTCGTTACATGTGAATTAATTTAATGAGTAAGACACTTCATCTTTTATTATCTGATCGTAAATAACAAACACTGGAAAATAGTTTCTCTGGTTTTAAGGGGAGGCCCAGGATGAAGAGCTGACTATGAGCTAGCAACATTTGGTCGTCCATATACTTTTGGCCATGACGTCATTGTATGTAAACAAAAACAAAAAACACTTTGTAAATACGTAAAATTCAAGCGTCCCACATTTGTACATTTGAATGATACACAGTTTAATGATACAAGAATTAAATGACAAATGCTAAATAATAGACAATAATAAGTACCGGTAATGCACTTGTTTACACACACATTAAGAATATAGAGACAATATGGCTGTTTATATTGAAAGACTCAACAGTTGTTTACATCTAATCTGGTAAGTTTTATTAAAATGTAAGAAGTCGTTCCATCATCATTACTATTATGGGATGTCCTTGATATTGAATGGCTTATAGATGGTATTGCATCAAATGTTGAGTTTCTGGGGTTGAACGAACCAGTGATTACAATATTATAATTTTAATATAATCAGACAGTATTGCTACCAGCATCATTTACTGTGATTAAAGGTGCAGTGTGTAAGATGTTGCTCATCTTTGTCATTTATATTCTAACATTTTCATAATCGTCTAATTGTATTTTTGTTTCCATTACCCTTAAATGAGCCCATTAATGTATGTTTACATGAGGAGCAGGTCCCCTTTACGGGGGCCGCCATTTTTTTATACAGTAGCCCAGAGCCCATACTAGACATCTTTAGAGTTTTAATGACCATAGGTTCTCCTGCATGCTTGGAAGGGTGAGGTTGAGGGGATGAATTCAATTCAACCACTAGATGTCACCAATATTACACACTGCACCTTTAATATTACAATTGGCATGTTGAGGTTGTCTATTGTTCTTTGCTCTTCCTGATCAGCTCAGAATGTTTTCCCTTTGAGGAGTGATCCGATATCTCAGATAGATTCAGAAAAGTACACAAACCCTTGTGCCCCCGCCCCAGCCTCCCCCATTGCTGCATGCGTATAAACATTTCCCACAATGCACTGTGAGTGGAAGGTTCTGCACAGGCAAGGTCAATTTTGTCAATAAGGCGTCCTGGCTGCGGATGTGGATGTAGTAGACATCGGGAAAATATCCTGAATCAGGCAATATCTGCGATGTTTCTCTGTGTGTGTGTGTGTGTGTGGGGGGGGGGGGGGGCGCGCTTCTGCAGCATTATGAAAACACAACCCTCCTCGTGTCCACTCATACGTTTGACGTGAGACACACTTTAAATCTGCGAGGCGGATGGAGGAGACACAGAGGTCGTCTCCAAGTGCCTTGTTGAATTAATTGAATGTATAAAAAAAGAAAAAGTAATTTCAGGAATCAGCACTTTAGCATGGCCTCTCTTTCTCTCTCTCTCTCTCTCTTGCTCGCCCTGACTCACTTCCTTCCAAACACACTTCCCTTTCCCCTTCACCTCCCTCTCTCTCTTCCCGCAGTAGGTTACTACTGAATACTAATGTGACCTGGAGACGGAGCTTGTCAGGTCTCCTCATCTGTGTGCACGCCGGTGTTGGAGCCCCCCCCCTCCCCCCACCTCAGGTACACTCCCCCTCCCACTCCCACCGGAGCCCGGCTCGTCTCTTTATGTTGACAAATGAACGGAGGTGCGTTCCTCCTCTAATACGCTCCGTGTCCCTTTCCCATGTCCATACATTGTTTCCACTGACCCTCCATAGATCACATCCCCATGGTGCCCTGAGGATTTGGCAGCAGATTGAACTGGACTGTGGTGGTGGAGCCGTAATGGCTGAAAGGAAGCGGCTGACCTAGAAATGTGATGAGGATGTGAGGAAGGACTGTAAATGACTTCAGTCGTAAAAAACATGTTATTTCAAAGGGCTTGTGAATTACAACCTGTCATCTGAAAAGTGGAGTCATGATTAAAAATCAAGAATCACTGTATCCTCGGAACCAGAAGTGACCATATTTGGACGAGCAGAGTGTGGCGCTGTCGTAGTTTGACTGATTTTTATTCTATTTATTTTCATGACATGCAGAATTTTTGTTTCACATGTTTTATGATTATAATATTAAGAATGAGATTAAATTAAATTGAATTATATCAAATTAAATCAAATTAATTTTAGGTTCTCCTGCATGTTCAAAAGGATGAGGTTGAAGTGCTACAACATGCAACTTCACCTCTAGGTGTCACCAAATCTTACACACTGCACCTGTAAAGGTCTAGTATGCAGAAATTATTTGAAATCTTCCCATCTCAAATAGCAGATGTTTAATATAAAATAGCAATACTGATGTTTTAATACACATATTAAGCACATGAAAGTAATATATATATGTTGCCCACTTGTATTTACACCAGACAAACAAAGGTAGCCATATTGAACCACTATGAACGGACCAACATAGGTTTTCCGACTTGCTTGGAAAGATGAGACATAGGGTATCCAGCTATAACATGCAGCTTCAACAAATCCTACATATTATACCTTTAATCATCTAAAACCATGCTGAGAATTAGCACATAAATTGAAGTGTATGAATGATGCTAATGTTGAAGATAGAAGAGATTTGGCCTCTCACCATCCAGGCGGTGACAAAGTCTCCCATCCATGTCCCCACGGCGGCGATCTTCATGAAAATCTCATTCCTGATGCCCATATACTCTGTCACCATGTGAGGTCTGAAAGGACATAGAACACAGAGAGTGGGTTGTGAACCTGGCGTAAAAAAAGAAGGAAAGAAAAAGAGCTAACACTGCAAAAGTCAATGTGTTGTCAGAGGCGATCGATACATTGGGACTTTTATTTTGAAGGTTAAGAAAGCAAGGGGGGGGGTGGCTGTGACAGGACGGAGCTGCACTTCCTCGAGTGTAAACATCAAGCATGACACACACAGGAAACGGGGGCATTTCAAAATAAAAGCATATTTTGGCACACAAAAAAAGTAGCTCGAACTCGATTAATGACATGCCGTCGTTGAGGAGTCCTGGATACACTTTTATCTCTGTATAGTAGTGAAGATGAGAATCTTTTGTTCGGACTGGCAAACACACACACACACACACACACACACACACACACTCCATTCTCTCCAGGTAATAGTGCAGACAGGGAGGAAAAAGTGGGTCAGTCACAGCCTATATGGGACTATGAGAGTTGCAGGGAGGAAGGGGAGTGAGGGGGGGGCACTGTTTGATCTGGCAGGCGGTGTCAGTGGAGCAGGTGGGCGCCTCTCATCCCCCCCGCGCCCCCGAACAGGTCATACTCATGAATATAATAGATGGTGTTGGACGGGGCCACGGCTGCAGCTTTCAAGGGGTCGTGTTTGAAGTCAATGGTTCCATTCGTCTTTGTTTTGTTCCTTGGTCAGCAATAAAAATGTTTTCTGTCGAATAGGGGGAGGACCTCTAGAATGGTCTTATTGATGTTGTGTTGTTAATAATTCCCTTTAACAGATGGTTTCATTTTTAACTCATAGCTGATAGCATTAGCACCTTTTCCACGACAGGATATGTTGTTATTTACCTGGGATTTTGGAAAACCTTGGATGTGTTACCTCTGAAATTACCCGGAAAAAGTACCTAGTAGCAGGGTAAGACTTTTCAGTCAAAATTGGAATTCTTAAGGGGTGGGGCCAAGGTGCTGGTGACCTCTAATTGGTAGAACACACTTGCAGCTTTGTTTTGGAAAATTTAGCAAAAGAATAGAAGCTGCGCGAGGTGGACGGACGACAAGGCCCCGGCGCTTTTGAGCGTATTTGCAAAAGAAGAGTTAGGAAAATGGCCGGCAAGCTAGCAGTGCTAAATGTAGCGCATGCGCCAAAACAAACTCAGAAACTAAAACAGGACTACAAGGTCGCAGTGGTACGACCAGCTAGCCAGCAGCCAACTGTTTAGTTAGCCACAAGCCGAGTTGACCTAATGCTAACTGATCAACAGGTCTTCAGCTTCTTCTGACCGCCACCTACTAGAATGGAGGTGTAGTGCAGTTTCTTTTACAAACCCTCTCAGGAATTCACGACAATAAATTCCTGGGAACAATCTATAGTGCTCTTCACAATGTGAAGGGTACGTCCGAATGCATAATGAACGCTCACATGGGACCATCGTGATTAATCGTGGCGAGTCCGCGAACCGAAACGCTGACACCTCCACCTGTTTACTGCGTTTGTGCAACAAATACTGTTCCCTGCTGAAGGAACCGCCCATAAATTATAAGTCATCAATGCGGCGTGCGTTTAACAGCTTGGACAGGGTTTTATTGACGGGATGCGGCCGTATCGCCGCTGACGTACAGCCCTGCTCAAACCCGGCAAATAAAACGGCCTTGATTGGTACGGCGATTTATATCTGCATTAAGTCAGTTAGACATTCAGCGGGGGCCTGGCAGGGCTCCAGTTACCAAGGAGATCCCAGTGGGAGTCATTTACCCACAGCTAAATCCTAATCGATACTTGTGGAAATAAGCTCTGGCACCACATGCTAGGGCCTTAAATCTAAAAAAAAAGGAACTTCCTCACCGCCACCCTTCCACCCCTTCTCCCATATTTAATTGAGCAAATGTTACCCATGTGGGTTTTTTAAGCCCTGCACCTATGATGAGTTTGGGGACACATGGTATTGCATGATCACTGGCAGAACACCCTGACTTATTCATGCCGACTGAAAATTTAATGGCCTTTAGAGCCGGGGTGACCTAATGAGAGAACTCAGTGTAGCGGAACATCGGTACAGTAGAACCATGAATAATCAGGCCCCAAAATGGCTCCCGTGGCTTAATCGTGGAGCTAGTGGCGGCAGGGGCGGCAGGGGCGGCGGGTGCCAGCCTGCCGGCTCAGCCAGCTCTGACCCTCGGTGGAATGTTATCAGGTTTCCAACACTTGTTCCGAACATAATATTCAGTGACATTTCGACGCCTTTCAAAGTCTTGTTCCGACGCAGGCGAGAAATTAGGATTTTGCGCTACAGAGGTTACAGAGTTTTGGACTTTGAAAGAGTTTGGACGCTGCTGCGCTGTTTGAGATTAAGAAGAGGGATGGAGGGAAGGAAGGGAGGGGCTTCTTTGATTGTTGTATTCAAGTGATCACCTGCAGGATTAGTCTTTGGGCGTCATTGTGATGTTATCTGATGAAGGTTTCTGTAGATTATCGTCTTTTCTGAGTCTGTTCAAATGTTTTGTCATTTCAGTTTATCTTGGGTCCTCTACTGTTCACTAGATTTCCAAGTCATGACTATTGATTTTTGTGACTTTCACTTGAATCGCTGCAGTGACAATTAAGACTGTAAAATCTGTCATGATAAGCTCCGACTGAGTTTTTAATAAGGTGCAGAATCACAAGGCCGAGACTAATGACTGAATGATAACAAAAAAAAGCCAATTATAATTTCCCAAGGCCCGAGGTGATGTCCAAAAGGTCGTTGAGTTCAGAGCTGCGAAGAGATTATTTCCATTTGGAAATCCATCAATTCAAAGAGATATTTGTGAGTTTTCTCTGCCACTAAGATTGGATTTGAGCCAGGAGCTTGGACAGGAAGGTGGAATACACTCCCTGAGCAGCTCCACTTCTAAAGGAACTGCTGTCAATAGACACGATGTACCTCCAACAAGGCCCAACATTTGCCATAAGAACCAATATTTAACTTTAAGCCATAACTCAATGTTATGCTGGCATTGGTTTCCATGGTTTCAACTTATTTACACAGAGCACTACAATATTAATGAGACAAATGTTTAGATTTATGTAAATTAATCAAAGGTGCAGTGTGTGAGACTTGGTGACCTCTAGAGGGGAAGTTGCATGTTGTGCCTATCGCCTCACCCTTCTGAACATACAGGAGAAACTATGATAGACTTCATTTGTCATGTCATCTTCTATACCACTTATCCAGTATTCTGAGTCATAGGGTATTTCTACCAGTACGCATAGGGCCTTTTTTGGGGGGTATCAGTGTCAGGGCCAGTGACACTGCAACAAGGTGTCGAACCAGTGACCTTTACTTCCTAAGGCGACTGTTGTAACCACTGAGCCAAAGTCGCCCTCAGTTGTGGTTAAAACTAAAAAAAACATGTAAAAACATGGCGGCCTCCATAGAGAGGACGCGCTCCTCATGTAAATGTACATTAATGGGCTGATGGGGAAAAAAATAAAACATCTAGGTGATTATAAATGGACTGTTGTAAATGTAACTGTTTTGTGATATATTTAGAAGTGACAGAAATGACAGAAAACTGCACCTTTAATTAATAAAAAAAGAATGAATTATGCATTGTTGGTGGCACGACAATCTTATTAAACCAGGTATATGTAGCCTTGATTTTGGACCCTTTGCCCTCCCTGAGTGATAGAAGTAATGATAGAGGGAATGTAGGACCTGATCCCGTGCTCTCTGTGGATATTCCCTGAATGTATTCACTCCCATCTCTGAGCCTGCGGAACTGATAAGGACAAAAGGACTCAATCCACAGCCAGTTTAATACAATTCATGGTCTGAGCCTGTGCTGGCTGATGAATAGAGATTGAAGGTTTAAGTTGCTACAGTGATAGTGATGGTGAAGACACTGTGTAACGCTAACACGCCGCTGAGCGCCCTGCACTGTAAATACAGAGCTGAGAGATGCTCAATGCATTTTAATGGGGAACAGGCCAAGGTCAGACTTGAACATTGAGAACGAGTTCAGGCTTTAAAGGTCAGCAGAGGTCGCCCAGTCTCTGTGTGTCTGATGGAGACAGTGACTTTATGAAACAGCAGTGAGAGCTCTGCAGCACGCTGCTTTATAACTGTAATTATCAGGACTCCCATGGGCCCTGGAAAAGTCGAGAGTTTGATGAAAATAAAATTGAACCATAAATTATTTTCGTTACATCAAAGAACGTATGGAGGAGCCAGGGCTGATTTTCTTTTTGTTGGTGCTGTGCTGCAGAGTGGATTGCTGGTGAAACTGTGTGTGTCCCCAATGTGTAGTGGAAGGAGCTTTTATATGTTTGGGTGTAATTAGAAATTCCTTTTTAGGGCCATTTCATTATCAACACTGTTTCTTTGTTTTTTAGCTATTTTATTTTAGAATGTAGTTGGCTGTCTTTTCTTATTTTATTCATTTTTAATATTTTTTATATATTTGATTTAATTATGTACTACTATACATATTTCTTTAAATGCAAATATTTTTTTATAATGAAAAAACACTACACTATACTACTATATCTATCCATCTCTGTACACACACACACACACACACACACACACACACACACACACACACACACTGAGGGGCACACAATAGCAAGTGAGAAGACTTGCAGTTCATAGCGTAACCACTGGGGGCTGACTCCAAAAGGAAGCAACCCCCCCCCCCCCCCCCCCCCCCCCCCCCCCTGACTCCCATGTTAAAACGGCCAACTTTTACAGAGGTGACTGAAACATGTTTAAAGCCTGGTACGATCAGTCACATGTGTTACCGTGACAACTGTACGAGGGCTGAATTTTTTTCGAACTCGCTTATATTGATTTGATCAACGTTTGAAATTGCACATATTTAGGGGCGTGGTCTCTTGACTGACACCCGAGCCGACCTGTTACGTACCACGGATGAGGTGACGGCACCACGAGCCGACCCACAGCTCCGTGTGTGCTCCGCCTCTTTGCCCGTTTTTTTTGAATGAACTGGGAACCAGGAGGAGGAGGAGGAGTTAGGATTCGGCAAGATGGCGACGAGGGACACGCCCACTCGGCTGAAACCAACGCGTGACCTCACGGAGGCGAATTGAACACGTCCATCTTTATGTACAGCCTGCGCTCCGCACGCACCTGTAAGCTCCGCCCCCCTTTCTCCTTGTGAGTCGCTGCAACAGGCCCAATTCACAATTCACTGTTTAAACTTCACGTGTAATTCAATTTCCGGTGATGAAAGAGATGAATAACCCGTGGTTCAAGAGTTGCACTTACAGACGGGGACTAGTTGAACCTCCTTTGATGATGTCCACATTCTGTAGGTGAACCACATACTGAGGAAAACGCTGATGTAATGAATTCATGAAAGTATGAGATTTCAGGTGTAATGACTGTCTCCACTGCTGCTGTAACTCTGAGCCTTCATCACTCCGGTGTTTGCAGAGTGAGGCCGACAGCCCACTTCACTTCTGCTCCACTCTGTGATAACGCACCTTTATCTCTGTATCTCCTCTGTGTTCTCCCCTTCACCAGAGTCTAACGCCTGCTCTTCACATGCGCGTGCCGTACCTGCTCACGTCTCCGAGCTCACCTCACCGTCGGTGTTAAACCTACAGTGTGTTGACGCGCCCCCTCCCACCCCACTCCACCCCGCCCCCTCCCCACCCCACCCCCAGTTCCCATAACAACAGAGTATCCTTTGATGTTCCCGAGGATACCTGCCATTTCCATCTGTGCTCTGTGTGGGGCCACATGGGGTCCCCGGCGCTGCCTTTCAGGCTCCCTGTGTGAAAACGACAGTTGGCAGCAGCTGGCCTCGTACCGCTGGCATCCTGATGTCAATAGTTGACATGTGAAGTTTAAGTATAGCCCTCGGCCTCAGTGTCAACAGTGCCTCCGGGAATCCATCACGTGTCTGCTCAGATAAGCTGGAGAATTTCAGGGGGGAATCAATCAAAGTACGGCGAAGTGATTTAGGACTCTACCACCCTCTTTTGGATTTGCACAGTAATGACATCATCTCGAGTCAACTCGGCCATTTGTTATCCAGAGGGAAACGCGTCGGAGGCGAACTCAAAGTGACGCATGGACCGGAGAGAATGACGTCTGCGGCACAAACAAATGCCTCTTAAAATCAAATCTGGCAAAGCACTCGACCACGAGCTGAGTTGAAAGCTCACCACCAGGTGTTACTAAAGCTTACAGGTCATAACTTTCAATGTAAAATACAGCAAAACCTAGAACATGAGGATGCTGTGGCTCAGGCGCTGGAGTGGATCGTCCTTGTAAACCAAGGTCGGACGTTTAGTCTCTGTCTCTCCACTGCACTGAAAGTCGATTGTTCCATTTGGCTGTGCGAATGAAAAAGTGCTGCACCTTGATGCTCTGTGTGTGTGTGTGTGTGTGTGTGTGTGTGTGTGTGTGTGTGTGTGTGTGTGTGTGTGTGTGTGTGTGTGTGTGTGTGTGTGTGTGTGTGTGTGAGGTAAAGTGAGGACATTTTGCCTGCTCCTCACTCAGCGTCAGGGTTAGAAGTAGGGTCAGGGTAAAGGTTAGGCGTCTGTCACTTTCCCGTTTTCCCTGGAAGTTTCTCCAGCGACACCTCCGTCATGTTTGAGAAATAAAAATGGCTGACTCATGGAGGACCTTGAACGCCTCTTGCTGTTTTCTCACCTCAGCCCCTCTGGACACGGTGCCGATGTTCGACTGGGCCCGAGGCAGCACTCGGTCCACAGAAAGCTTCTGTCTGACATCGCTGTTCGCACTCGAAGCCCCTCCAGAGAACGTCGGGCAGCTTCCACGGAGATATTCAAAGCAACTGCCCGTCAGGTTTGACAGGTTATTTTTAGATGACGCACCAAGTGTTGGGATGCCAAGTACGTGCTCTCTGATTCATCATACAGTCAAAGGAGGTATGTCTGATCGCATAATTAAAGCGGCGGCAGCATTTCGAGATGTTTGAATTGGCCCTGTCGGCAGATGGATGGATGTTGTGTCGACGATCTTCTCAGATGAGATATGAACATCACAGAATTCCTGTCACAAGCAACTCTGGGAAGCAGATCTCCTCCTCCAGCTCTGCCTCCGTGCGTTTCCGCACACAAATATTCGCTTTTTCCGAAATAGACGACAACTTGCATCAGGCAGCTGTGACGGCTCACAAAAAACAGACGTATACAATGTGAGCACACAGCCAAGTGCAGATAGTGTGTAGGATTAAGTGACTCCCAGTGGTGAACGTGCATATTGCAGGTGAATAGCCTCACGAAATAACATTTTTAACAGATTGATCAAAAGTAGGTAGAAACCTCAGGGAGAGTTCTCTGTGGGGGATAGGTGGCACGTGGAACAGGGAGCAATGATATAAACCGCTAACATGTAGATCTATAATAATCCATTCATGATCCAAGGTCAAAGGTCACACTCATGAAAATAACACACCTCAATCTTACACACTGGACCTTTTAATTGAAGATGCTCAACAGACTTGCATGACTGTAGCTCGCTTGGTGTCAAAGCAAAAACAAACGTTAAATTTACACGCCCTGTATATTAGTTTAAACGTTGTAATATCCCTTTTTCGCTGTTAGTATTTTAACCTCTGTCAGAAAAAGTGGTTTATTTACAGCAAATGAGAAAAATGGAAACTTGACTCAGGCCTGCGGGCGCTGTGCGACTCCACCCCGCTGAACTCGCCCACTTCCCCTTCACCGTGCTGAGGCAGGAAGAGAAGAGAGGCAGAAGAGGAAGAGCGCTGGGGGGGTCGGGCTTCGAGCTTTCATTTCAGATTAGACCAAAAAAAAAAACAAAAGGACACAAAAAAGCAGAAGTGAGAAGTGAAGCAAAAACTAGATAACGAAAGAGAAGGAGGAGAGTCAGCGAGTAGACAACACACGGGGGATTGTTCGTTCAGTCATGGCCCCTTGGACCAGGACGTCCAC
The DNA here is from genome assembly GCA_016785325.1 of Chascanopsetta lugubris. Classification (NCBI taxonomy): domain Eukaryota; kingdom Metazoa; phylum Chordata; class Actinopteri; order Pleuronectiformes; family Bothidae; genus Chascanopsetta; species Chascanopsetta lugubris. The sequence goes on from JAFBJT010108718.1 coordinate 64,524, forward strand.
AGAGCGCTACGGCGTAGGTAAGACAACATGCTCGCTCGCTCTCGCTCGCTCTCTCTCTCGCTCGCTCTCTCTCTCTCTCTCTCTCTCTCTCTCTCTCTCTCTCTCGCTGCAAGAGACGGTATAAGACGATCCATTGTTTCGATAGAAATAAGAAAAATGGATGCCCATCACTTCCTGTTCGACAGGATGCTGGCAGGTGCCGTGGCCTCATTGAACCTCAGGACGTTCGCTCCGCATGCTATCTTCAAAGCTCCGTCCTGTAATGAGATGTTCACCTTATCTCCCACAGAAGCTGGAGGTGAAATGAATCCAGACAGTTGTACTTTTTTTTAAATTTTTTTATCTGAATTCATTCATTTCACCACCAGTGCCACATCCTCATCTGCATCCCCTCAGCAGAGTCTGCAGTTAATCTGCGACGTGGGTTGAATGTGGCCGAGCTGATCGGCGCGTGTTTCTGTCAGATATGAAAAATAAACAGGGATTTTTAGGCTTGTAGGCGTTTTACACAGATTGTTTCATCACACACTCCCTGACAGGCTGCAGACGAGGCTTTGATTGAGTTGTTGCATGCAATAACGCCGACGTACAGTGTTCTGAAAACGAGAGGAATCAATTTTAAAGTTATTTTTTTTTCCCCTTAACGTTTTATAGCATTTACAAGATGAATCGACTTGAAAACTCTTCCTATCCCTCAGCGATGAATTGAGTTTGTTTTCTGTATCGAAGCCGAACATCTTCCTGGTCTGTGTGAGACGAAAACACAGGAAGTGAAGGCTGAAGAAAAGTTGCACGATGGGGCTGAAGCTAGAAACTGCAAAAACTGCAGCCGTCTACACATTCATGTTCTCATGTTTGAAAATCTAAAATTAAAAATAAGAAAATGAAAATAGCGGGCCCCATTTTGAAATGGTCAACTGCTTATAACTGCCAGGAGTGAAGCAGACAGGCAGCAACTGCAAGTGTGTGCAACAATTCACTTTTTAAACTTTATATTTAATTCAATTTCTGGTGATGAAAGAAATCAACAACCTGTGGTTCAAGACTTGCACTTACAGATGGGGACTAGTTGAATCCTTTGATCCTTTGATGATATCCACATTCTGTAGGTGAACCACATACTGAGGAAAATGCTGATGTAATGAATTTATAAAAGTATGAGATTTCGGGTGTAGTGAATATCTCCACCGCTGCTGTAACTCTGAGCCATCATCACTCCGGTGTTTGCAGAGTGAGGCCGACAGCGTCTGTTGCTTAGGCTGCGAAGAAACTCCCGAACTTCAGCCGCAGATCTAATGATCCGCTCGTGTAAACATTCATATCATTGTGCGGCGGCTCCCCTGTGCCTTTCATCAGACTCTGACACTTTCTCTTTGCAGTCAAGTGGAATTTTGAGGGGAATGGAGAGAAGCAGCTTTCTCTGCAGGTGGGAGACACCGTTCACATCCAGGAGGTCTGTGATGGTGAGGAACCCTCCATATTCAACTCCGTGACAACATGAGCTCTCCTTACCTTACAGTTTCACTCTGTTGTGCTGCTTTTGAGTTAATCCATGTATTAGATCTATGCATGAAACATGTCAAACTGTTCTGCTGCTACGTTGGAATCTACCACATTCAGACTTTTATTTTGAAAATATATATATTTTTTTCCCCGATATGCCTCCGCTCCCAGCTTTTCTCAGAGCAAAATTCTGCTCGGCACTTAGTATGTCTGCTGCAGAGGTTTGTTATTGTGTGTGTGTGTGTGTGTGTGTGTGTGTGTGTGTGTGTGTGTGTGTGTGTGTGTGTGTGTGTGTGTGTGTGTGTGTGTGTGTGTGTGTCAGTGTGTCAGTGTGTCAGTAGTGTAAGTTAATGATGCCATGTCATCCTGTCTTTCAGGATGGTACCGGGGCTACTTGGCGAGGAACAAAGCCCAACTGGTAAGTCTCTGAGCAGGTTCCACGTCTCGAACCTACATTTTAAAGCAGTTTCTGTTTCACGAGCAAAACAAACTGGGGAAAAAACCCAAAACAAAACGGTTGTTGGAGATAACGGGTTGTTTCATCCTTGACTTGTTGCTTTGTACATGATGTGAATGTCAATGAGGTAAATGCTCTCACCCCTCAAAGCGCTTTCCATTGTACTTCACATTCACCCAGTCACACTAACATTCGCTGTGTATCTATAAGTATATGGGACAATGTGGGGCTGAGTAAGTTGCCCAAGTACACTTCAGCATGCCGCGTGTGGTGGCTGGGAGTCGAACCCCCCACCCTCCGGTCAGAGGACAGCTCCTCTCACAGTGTTGAGGTCATGCCTCATGTCGTATCACCAAACGGAACATGATGCGTGACCGTAGATCGGTTGTTTTCTGAACTTGATCCCGTGATGAGAAATGACCTTCACCTTCCCCAGGGTTTGTTTCCTGCCAGTTTTGTCCACCTCAAAAACGTGGTCATCAAGAGACGAGGGTGAGTGGAACCTTAAACAGCTCTCATCCATCTCTGGGGGTTCATTTGTATGTCTTACATCTTTATGTGTGTGTGTGTGTGTGTGTGTGTGTGTGCGTGTGCGCGTGTGCGTGTGTGTGCGCGCAGAAACGAAGAGGTGGTGCTGTCTGTGGAGATGCCCTTGGTGAAGGAGGTGACCACCACGCTGAGGGAGTGGGGGAGCATTTGGAAGCAGCTGTTTGTGGTGAGATTCAACGAATGAGCAAGAACACACTCCGCGTGCGCGCGTGTGTGTTTGTGTGTGTGTGTGTGTGTGTGTCGATGTGTAACGCCATACATCTTCCTGATCAGGCCAACAAGGAGCTGCGTGTAAAGCAGGTCCAGAGACTGATGTGGGAACTAATGGAGTGGCGCTCCCAGCTCCTGTCGGGCACGCTGCCCACGGACGAGTTCAAGGAGCTCAAGCAGAAAGTCACCTCCAAGATCGATTACGGCAACAAGTGCGTTCCGCGCCGAGACCAGCAGACGGCGAGGCGGCGGGCTCTCGCTTCCCGCCTCTTCCCGCACCTCCCGTCAACTCCCTCTCCGTCTCTCCCCAGGATCCTGGAGTTGGACCAGGTGGTTCGGGACGAGGACGGGAACATCCTGGACCCGGAGCGCGCCAGCGTCATCAGCCTGTTCAGGGCTCACGAGGAGGCCACGGCCAAGATCAACGAACGCATCAAAGAGGAGCAGGTACAGACAAGTGTCGTGTGCTCGTGGTTATTATTATTATTATTATTATTATTATTATTATTATTGTCATTATATTTATCTTACTGTGATTAGTCTGCGCTGGATCGTCCTCCTGAGGTCTGTTCTCTCCTCTCGTGGGCTCCTGATGCAGCTCGATATGGGTGGAGTTACAATTGTGTCATTACAATGATCCCCCCCCCCCTTTTTTTTGATGAGAAGGAGATGAAATTAAACTAAATAGGAATATCATGAATTATTCATTTTTCTTGTCCACCAGCTTAATAATTCATTTCCCTGCTAGTTGCTTTGACTCCGCTTTATCTTAATTTCAACCCCCTTTGAGACACAAAAAGAGAATCCGCGCATGATTCATTCTCTCTCCCAGCCCACAATACTAATGATGCAGCCATTGTGAATGTTATAGGAGCCTTGTAATGAATGTCCCGGTCTGGGCCTTTCATTCTGTTAAAGCCCTCGTCCTGAGTTCACCCCCCCCCCCCCCCCCCCCCCC
>JAFBJT010108718.1:78816-118816 GCA_016785325.1 Chascanopsetta lugubris
GATTTAAACTGTGACATTTAAATAAATCATGTGATGATGTCGTGGAAATAAAAAAGCTAGTTTATTTTTAATTCATTCACAGATATTGATTTCAGACTTTATCTACAGGTGTTATTCATAATATTGATGTTGTAGATCCTGAAAATCATTAAACCGACCAACTGAGGTCTTGTATATTTAGAAAATCAGACAAACTAATTCAAAGAATCCAATTAAATCATCTTTGAAACATATAAATTAAAATAATAGTTGATTTAAATCAATTTAACTTTGTCGTTTTGAGGCAGCAACAAACTAAAACAAATACATGAATCAGGCCTGATTATGTTCATATTTAATTTTGGTCAACTTTAAACTTGTGATGTAACATTAATTGTCTTTATAGTACAGTGTGTGGGATTCAGTGACATTTAGTGCTGAAGTTGCACCTCAGCTTTCCCTCACTAACATGCAGGTTGTGTGTGTGTGTGTGTGTGTGTGTGTGTGTGTGTGTGTGTGTGTGTGTGTGTGTGTGTGTGTGTGTGTGTGTGTGTGTGTGTGTGTGCGTGTTAGGAAGAGGCTGGCTTGTTGTAGTCCTCCACTCCGGTGATCGTTGCTTTGCAGAAGAAACAGTCCTTGTTGTTCATCAGGTGTTGGTTGATACAGGCTCTGAACACACACACACACACACCTGTTAATATCTGTGGTATGTGTGTGTGTGTGTGTGTGTGTGTGTGTGTGTGTGTGTGTGTGTGTGGCAACAAATATGTTTACAACATGTTACAGTTCTGTGTTTTGCTGTTAATGTGTGTGTGTGTGTGTGTGTGTGTGTGTGTGTGTGTGTGTACTCACTTGCAGGACTTGTGTGAGCAGGGTTTGAAGACGGCGGAGATGGAGTGAGCATAACAGATCGGACAGAGGTCTTCTTCACTTGTCGGCTGAGACACACAAAAACAAACTGTTAGCATAGTATATAGCTTCGATCATCACGTACACAGAATAGGTTAAGCTGCTAGTAGCAAATGGAAATTGTTAGCTTAGCTCAGCAAAGCGACAGAAAATGTTTAGGTTCGGTTCGGATAGAGACTGTAAATACACATCTATGCTGATGACATTTTACTATATTTGTTTGCATGAATGTTTTGTTTATTATCAATTATGTATACATAATAGAATAATGATTTATAACAATGATTTTCATGTGTTAGATGAGCTGCAAAACAATTCGCTTATCTTAGCATATGGACTAAAATGTCCTTATTTCAGCACATGTTGACAATTAACTTGTGTCTATTTTTTATATTCATAATATATTATGATATGGCATCATTTCCCCCAGTGCATCATGGGACATATGCATCGACATATCACCCTCACGCCCGCTCTTCAAACCATCTGCCTTTTTCCTCCTCGTCTCCTCTGCCCCCATTTAACATCTATTGCACGTCTGTCCGTCCTGGGAGTGGATCTCTCACCTGTGACTCTCCCTGAGTTTTCTACCTTTTCTTTTTTCCCTATAACAGGGTTTTTTCCCCCGGTAGTTTTTCCTGACCCTTGCTGAGGGACTGAGGACAGAGGATGAAGCAGGGTAAATGCAGGTTATACAAATAAGATTTGATTTGATTTGATGTTTCAACCTCCTCCCTCTCTCTCTCTCTCTCTCTCTCTCTCTCTCTCTTGAGCTCGCTCGCTTGCTCACCACCCTGTCACCTCTCTCTCTCCTTGCTCGTCCTCTCATCACCTCTCTCGTTCCTTCCTACCGTCACTTCTCTCGCCCTCTTTCAAACACTTTTTTATGATTAATATATGGAGTGCTGACAGTGACAGGTAATTTCCACACGTGACCATGAGGTGCAGTGTGGAGCTTAACGAATGACCCTCAGACAGAGTGATGTCATCACAAGGAAACTCAAAGGCTGGTGAATTATGACATAATAATGACATTGTTGATAATCAAGGAGCTGCAACAATGCGTTCATGTCCCGTCCAGCAGGGGGCCGTATCTACCCTCTGACATCACTTCCTGTCGACAATCACCATAGCAACACCTCATGTAAATATCAATCACATGATCTCTCATCATATCAATCACTGTGACATCACCTCATGCCAACAATCACCATGACAACATCCCATATTAACTGTCACCATGACAACACCTCATACCAACTGTCACTGAGGTGTCATTTTGAAACCTCGGTTTGACTTCCTGTCCATCAACATCTCATTTGTTGCAATTACCATATTCAGAAGAGTGTGGGCGGAGCCTATGTGGGACTCAAGGACACGCCCACCTCACCCATTAGACAGTACTAGCCATCTATCACACTGAGATATGCAGCTATAAATACATTATTATGGTCTCTTTGACTCTGACTGGATCAGTGTTTACAAAGTGACTCGTCTCCTCTCTCCTTCGTCTCCTTCACACCCTCAGTCCTCATCACCTCATCAGCGGCTCCTTCACTTTCACTCTGCCTCTTCACTTCTCATTTTCTCCGCTGATTCTCCCTGTTCAAACAACAGTCTCCTGTCCCTCCATGTTTACCTCCCTCCTCTCTTCTCCTTCACTCATCTTCACTTCCTGCTGTCGACCGTTGGTTTGAATCCCAACCCGGTGAACCAGACTCCTCCAACACCACAGAAAAAGTGATTATCACACCATCTCTGAATCCAATCATCACCACAGCAGGTGTGTCCGAGGTCAAAGGTCAGAGGACATGAGAGGAAGAGGAAACAAGTGAAATGAAGAGAAACTTTTCCAATAATCCGTCCATGAATAAATAATACCATTGTCCATTTTCTGATGTCCTTTTTTTTAAAATTTTCTTCAGGAGACAAAGACGTGTGAAGGCTGCTCCCACTCCACCTCGGCACATATACTGAATATTAATGTTAGTACTGATATGATGGTCTGTACAGCTCAGGTGGGAGTAAATACAGATTTATTCCTGATTTATCGCTGCAGCAGAAAGAGTGTGAAGTTTAGCATCTGAGAAAAATCACTTTTCCTCCGTTTCCAAGGAGAGGACATTGGTGAGCTGACAACAGCAGAAAAAATTAACTGAACCATTAATCAGGTATACAGCGTAGTTCTTTACAACTCCAGGGGGAAACTTTCATCACACGTTTTTTTTTGCTCGCCAAAATAAAAGCTGAGGCTGAATCTGTCCACGTCCACGACCAGCAGGGGCAGCACATGATGAATAAATTCTGCAGTAGAAAGATCAGCATCCTCACCAGCATCGGCTCATATCACCAAAAAGCACCAAAATCTCCACATCTCCAGCTCTGCCTGTGCTCTGCCTCTTTGCTTGTTTTTGGTGAACCAGGAAGTAGGATGAGCGACAAAGGAACCACCCACTCTAAGCTTCATAAACACTCTGAAGAACCCTCTGGATGACGTCACGGACGCTCCATCCTCTTTTACATACAGTAACTATCTGAGGAGTACTTCACTTTAATGGATGTTTACATCACATTCTGTTCACTTTTCAAAATAAAAGTGCCCTGGAGACTGAAGTATAAATGACTATACACACAAAAGAGTTACATACAGTGGTTCCAGAGAGAAGTGAAAAGTGTCAGGGGACATGATGAAAGGACAAATGAAAGACAGATCACAGCAGGAGGGGGGGGGCAATGTGTGTATGTTGTGATGGTGGTGAAGGTGGTGAAGTGGGGCAGAGCCAAGGGAGCAGGAGGTCATGGGAAGAAGAGGAAAACATGTGGAGTCTCTGGTGAGAGGAAAATTAAAGAGCTTAAAAAGATGACGTGAAGGACAAAGACAAACATGACAGACACGGAGCAGGAGGAAGAGTAGGAGGACGAGGAAGAGAAGGGAGTTGAGAATTAAACCTCTGATGAGGAGACTCACAGTGACCTTCACTGTGAAGAAACAGGATTAAAGTACTGTGATACTTCAAAACACAGGACAACTACATGACTGTTGAACTTAAAAGTTATAATCACCAAACACCGGTGACCCCGCCTCCAGGTCATGTGTCCTCCATTTATCTGTTCACCTGTCCTCCGTTTAGGGGACAGTGACTGGAGGAGTGTGGCCCCGTTGCCGTGACATCAGAGTTGTTGTCTCTGCTCATGTTTATGGAAAGTGAGAGTCAGACTCCTGCAGCTGACAGCTTCTTCAAACTACCACTGATTTAACTTCAGGACACGGAGAGAGAGACATCTGCAGGAGACACTGAGTCCACATCGTCGGAACACAACCAGATCTGAGTCCACATCACTGGACGAGAACCGGATAACTGGTCCAAGACCAGCATTTAGTCCATATTACAGACCCAGGACTAGCTCTCAGCCCACACCAATGACCCCAGAGAAGATCTGCATCACTAACCCAGGACCAGGTCTGAGTCCAAATCACTGACCCAGGACCAGCTTTGAGTCTTTAATAGTGACCCAGAACCCTGTCAGAGTTCATGTTAATGACCCAGAAATAGGTCTGAGTTCACATCACTGACCAAGGACCAGGTCTGAGTCCATATCATTGACCTAGGACCAGGCCTGAGTTCCCATCACTGATCCAGGACCAGGTCTGAGTCCATGTCAATGACCCAGGACCAGGCCTGAGTACATAGTACTGACCTAGGACCCAACTTGAGTCCACATAACCAGGACCAGGTTTGATTCCACATCATTAACCCAGGATAAGATCTGAGTCCACAGTACTGACAAAGGACTGTTGAGTTCTGCTGAGTCATGTTGTGTAGAGCTGAGTGGAATCGAGTGTCGTTGTTGTGTACAGCTGATCATAGCGTCACTAAGACTGGGTGAAAGTGTTGTGTGGTTGGTCAGCGTCAGACACACCATCAGGAAGTTGTTTCCCGTCATTAGAGTGGGCGAGAGAGAGGGAGAAGGAGAGAGAGAGAGAGAGAGAGAGAGAGAGAGAGAGAGAGAGTTCCATTAGTGGGTTTGTGGAAATGAACCTCAGACTGTGAGTTTTATTGTTCACACAATCTGAGGACAACAACACAATCTGATGTCCATTACATATCTCTCTCTCTCTCTCTCTCTCTCTCTCTCTGTCCATCTCTCCTCATCCATAATGAATGGTGTATGTGTGGTGAGAGCAGAGTGCAGCTCAGGTTTCTTCTGCAGAGCACCAGATGGACGGACAGAGGAGGAGGAGGAAGTGGTTTCCATCTGAAGGACATCCAGGTCAAACTGCTGATTCAACACAACTTCTCTGTCCCGCAAGTTTGGACGACCGTCTTACATCTCCTTCACTGTGGACGTTCAGGGGGACAGACACTGACGCTCCACAGTTGGCTTTGCAGGGGTGAAGAGGAGTTAGCCTGACATGCACGTGGACATGCCTCAGCGTGACAGACCCTCCTGATGATGTCATCACGTGCCCCGCCCCTTTCTTAGAATGAGACTATCATGTGCTTGAGTTAACCAATGATGTTATCGCATCTCCAAACGAAGAAGCAAAACAAATATAGCTTTAAGGCAAACCATTTTAAAGATTCAGTATGTAAGATTTGGGGACCTTTAGAGGTGAAGTTGCATGTTGTATCCATCACCTCACCCTCACCCTTCTAATCATGCAGGGGAACCTATGGTAGACTTCAGTTGTTATCAAAACACAGAAGATGTTTAATATGTCCAATTTAGGGCAAGGAGAAAACATAATGCATTTTGGTCATTATGAATTTCCAAAAATGTGAATATCTAATTGTTTTGTAATATTTGTAGAAGAGACAAAAATGACCAAATCTTAAACACTACACCTTTAACTGGTTTTTGGAATCATACACTTAAATGAATCCTCTTACTGTCCACCGTTCCAGTCCCTGTTTTCACTCTCTTCCATAAAACACCCATACAACCCAATATGACTCCTTCAATGGGTCCAGTGTGAGAATGCCTGTTGCCAAGATGGCCGCCGAACGATAGCACCTGTGTGCGGATGCAGTGTTTGTACTTACAGCCGTGCTCGCCGCCGCCTGTTTGGATTCCTCAGTGAGAAACGCCAACATCAGCTCCACCTTGTGTTTCTCCTCCTGGCTGATGTAGTCAGTGTCTGTCGGAAAAGAATAACACGCATCACTTCCTACACTTCCAGTACATCTGATAAGAACTTTGCTTTGTTTGGTTTAGAGAGAGTCTCCGCTCTGTAAACTGATCCGAGGACATCCGGGAAACACTTGGCCGATCCTGTTATAGCCGAGGCTCCAAATATAAACCACAGAGGAAGAAAATATATGCGACAGAGCGGTCTGATGACAACGATGGGGGGCAAATACTCCAACGATCATTACTTACTGTACTACACAACCACCCACAATCATCATCGTACGACCGTTTTACCTCGAACCTCCAACAGACCCTCAGTTTGGAGTCAGAATCAACCAAAACCCTAATTACACACTGAGCTGAGGGAAAAAGAGGCCACAGCCCCGTTTCCGAGAGAAGCTGCTGATGTTAGAACTTAAAAATCGCCGACCACATCAAGACACCTGAAAACGCACATCAAAGAACCTTTAATTGCTCATGTGACGTAAACAAAAAAGGAAGTAGAGTCTTCTGCGGCTGGTTGCTTTGTTAGAGAGAATACCTTGAACGAGTTAACAAATATGGCAGAGAATTCTTTTCTTGGGGCAATTGAGGTGAAACTATTACTAACAGGTAGTGCCAGCTACACTTTGTATTCGCGGCTGGTAGTCAAGTCACGTGACTAATGAGAACCAATCAGGAAGTGAAACCAGACAGCTCACACAAGTCCCTGCAAGGTGCAATCATAGCAGCATTTTTAGCGTAAAACATTACAGCGTGGGCAGAGCTCAGCATTGTCATCATCTAGCTGTGCTAGTGGCGCAGCAGCAATGCTAGCAATTACTGCTAAATCTAGCTAGTTTCTGTTCTGCTTCATGTATTGACAGATATCTGTAAAACTGGTGCTGCCCTCTAGAGGTAACTCCAAACCATAAAAATAATCTAACTTCGACACATGTTGTAACACAAATAAAGTTAATTACTTCTTTAACAATATGGCTGCGGAGTTAACTTGAGTTTCATTGATCATAGAAGAAGCAGCTAAATAAAAGTCTGAATCCGAGGATATGAAATATTTACAAAGACGTTTCCTCTGTGATTTATCATCATCCCTTCACACTGTGACTACACCAGTTTATTTCTGTTGGGTCTGAGTTATCCATCAGCCCCCCAATCAACGCCCCGCCCCCTCCCCTGCCCCCCTCTTTGAACTCCTGCTGATATCATGAGCAGTGATTGAAATCGCTCACTGCAGAGCAACATGGCAATGGTCCAAAGAGCCAATATCACAGGCCGAAGTGTTTCCACTCCTCCACTGAAAGAGGATCTGTCTGAGTGCAGGAGAGAGAGAGAGAGAGAGAGAGAGAGAGAGAGAGAGAGAGAGAGAGAGAGAGAGAGGGTGGGGGGAGTAAATGGAAAGGCAAATCGAAAGCCATCAAGTGAGAGGGTGAGGGTGAGAGAGAGAGAAAGAGAGAGAAAGAGAGGGTGGGTGAGCGAGGCAATGAATAAATGAACGGGAACCAGAACAGAGTGAGTTTCTTGCTCTGGTCGCACTTAGAGAAGAACACATGATGAAGTGGAGTCCTCCACGACGCAACATCTTCGACACACCACAAAACAACAACAACAACACATCATAGAACAATGATAGCAGGAGTCGGGAAATGTAAATAAAGAGATTCTGGTGTCCAGATGTTGGACCCTGGGTGGGGCTTCATGGACGATGGAGGTCAGAGGTCGTGTAGGAAAATGAAGTCATGACTTGAGCGGAAGATGAACTGAGGACTGACTCCGGTCTCGAACACTGGGACATTTTCCCATTAATGACTCGCGCTGGTATAATACTCAATACCGCCGTGGTCATCTCGTGCACCTCGTCACCGACCCATTAGCATCAGAACAGTTAATTGCACTTCGCGTTAGAACGTAGCAGTCGTCCTCAGATGAGAACTCAGAGCAATGTGTCGAGCTTGTGTTTCACATGTTCAGCACATGCACATTGGTGTCAACCTTTATCAGCAAAACTCTGGAATCTCCTTAAAACTCACTCACGTCTTTAAATCTCTTATTATTTTACCTTATCTTATCCCAGGGGTATTCAACTACAATTCAAAAGGTCCAGTCAGAGAAGGTCCAGAACATCATAATGTGTCATTTGAGTTAATGTGATATATGTTGATGTAGCCTTGTAACATGTAATCAATTCCTGACTGTTAAATCAAATACATTCAAAACATTTATTGTCAATGAACAATTTAGTAAACGAGACATAATAATGTAGATACATATAAGTGTATGTATGTAATATTTCTTTTCTCATTAAAAAAAAATAAGAGCTGCAGTTAGGATAAATAAAATATGAATAATATTGGTTTTTAATATAGTGTGCAATAGAAAAATAGAAAATGTAAGAATATCTAAAGACAAATAAAGTGTAGCAGCAGCTTTTAACAGTCACGTCTTGACTGAAACATCTCAACCGACATCACAATATCTCAAAGGTCTCAAAATAATCTAAAAAAATCAAATAAAAAAACAACTGAACACTTTCACTCTTGTATTCCAGTCTCTTCCTTTCTACACGAATGAACAGCAGAGCATTGCCAGACACATCAGTGGACTCATCTACAGCCTAGCCTCCACATGGTGCTTTATGAATTGCTTCATCGAGCTGGGCTAGTCCACCTTTGGTTCAAATGTCAAAAATAATTCTTTGTGGCTGCTGATGCCGACATGGTTATCTGCTTTACTTTTTTATAAAGCTCTTCCTTTTGTTTTCCCTCAAATTAAGTTTCTGCAACTGCACTCATGCACTTCTTGATAACCGCCCCATCACTAAACATTTTTTTATGTTGACCCAAAGGGAACATTCATGAGCCCGTTGTTCGGGCAGTGAATGAACGGGTCAGGATCCTGGTGGAATGATTGGACCGAGCTTGGAGACTGTACTTTTGCAGACTCAGTTCAGAACTCAGTGGTTATGCTTGGTCAAAATCTTTGGCGTTTTGTTTCATAGTGGCGTTTCACACCGACACTTTGAATGAGCGCCACAGTCTGTGAGCAGAGGAGACACAGTGGTTTCGTGCTCCGACAGGGAAGAATAATCACATACGAGTGAAGTCCACTCAGGGTTGAAAGCTCGTGTTCACTATCCTCCTTTCTTTTCTTGGACAGCTCCACGTGCAATGTTTTCTCTCCCTGGTCCGACTCCCTCGTCTCCTCGTCTCCGTTCTGTGTCGCTTTCTTTGTTTTTCTTTCTCTTTTTAACGTCCTCCTGTCCGTCCCTCGCCTCTTACCCATAGCTGTTTGCACGTAGCATAGCTGCAATGTTGTGCAGCTATGAAATCAAGCTGAAACTTGATTGGCTGAGAAGTGTCAAGTGGGATGGCTTGACTCGAATGCAACTGGTCTGTGCGTCTCTGATCCGCTCAACCAATGTTGTAAATCCAAGAAAAGTTGCCCTGGTTGAGATAGAGGTGTCGCATTAAAACTTAAATGCCTGTCACAATTTAACGGTAACATGTCCAGGTCCGTATAGGATGGCGTCTGGGTCCGGACCGCCAGTTAGTGACCCCTGTCTTATCCTAATAAACAATTTTCCTGCATTAGCAGTGCTGAATTAGCATTCGCCTTTTGGTGAAATCAACTGACACAGGTTTTTATCAGCTGTAATCAACATTAGAGGTGGACAATTTCATTCTTTCATCATCTTATGATGACACAGATTCCTGCATCACATTTACACTTCTGGCTGTTAGCATGTTAGAATAGCTACAAATGTTTATCTATACTACTGGGGACAGTGTGAGGTAATGGAGCTTCTCCTAATTCAAGGTTAAGAGGAGGTTACCGTGGCAACTGTCTCTCAAGCTAACATCCCTCACTCTCAGACTGCCACAGTCTAATTATTGGAAAAAGTCGCATCAGCAAACTAACACATTCACAAAGGGAAGATGAACCCACACAATGTGAATGAGTGTGTGTGTGGGTGGGTGGGTGTCTGAAGGTCATGCGTTTTCCCATGCCACACACGATCCTCTTCTAACACTCTGCCCTGATCATGTGACCTGCAGGCCTGTGATCCCATTCATCAACCATCCAGTGGAGGTGCAGCAGCGGGCGACTGCAACTTTCTAAACACCAAAGTGTACTGGCCACGACACCGATACCCCCACAGCCCCGGGTCATCATTGTAAATGAGAACTGGTTCTCAATTTACCTACCTGGTTAAATAAGGAATTACTGTTAAAATAATTATTTCAGTGAATCGATAAAGTTTGAGCAAAAGCAGCTGGAAGTAAAAATATAGACAGCTCGTCTCTAAAGGGTCTGAACGCTTGTACACATGCAAACACACGTGCAGGCACACACACACAGACACAGACACACACACACACACACACACACACACACACTGTAAACACAGTCTCCACTGCACTGTCAGCTAACACTGCAACAACAAGTACGAGCTGCAAACACAGCTGAGAAAGTGTCGAGACAGTGAATGCAGCACAGCGACGAGAGACAGTGAACGTAGCACAGTGATGAGACAGTGAACACAGCACAGTGACAAGACAGAGAAGAGAGTGAACGCAGCACAGTGTTAAAAGAAGCTGCTCGGCACGATCTCAGCCATAATACATTCAGGACTGTAGGATCTGAGTGCTCCTCCAACAGACACACATCAACAAAGTGTATGTGTACACACACACACACACACACACACACACACACACACACACACACACACACACACACACACACACACACACACACACACACACACACACACAGACGCTCACACACGCTCACACACAGAAACTTGACAACAAGGAGCAGTATCATTATTCTGTCAGTGTCACAGAACAGAGGCTGGTTCTCACTGACAGTTGCTGCATCAATTGTGCTGTTAAGTACTGTTGTGTATTATAGTGTACTGTTGTGTATTGTTGTGTTGTATTATTTCATGAGCTGGAAAACCTCTCAACTGCAGACTGCCCACACTGCTATAATCACCATATAATTACAGCCACAACAACAACACAGTGACTTCCTGTTTCTCTGATCTGTCACTCAAATCACTCAGCTGGATTTTCAAAATAAAATCACTTTGAATCTAAAGGAAACCTCTCAACACGGAGTCCTGGGTATTGTAAAAGCCTCTAAGCTGCTGCTTCATTTACATAGAGCGACCTTTAGTTTAACCGCTGACCTCAGAGCTGTGATGTGCAGTGCAGTGTAAAGAGAGTGAATGTCACCCCTCGGCTTCAGATATGGTCTGTTTGTTCTTCATGGTCTTAAACTCAGCCACTGCTGTTTGTGTGAAGCTTTAACCCTGTTAGCCTCCATCAGTCTCGTGTGGTCACGTCTCACACGGAGCGAGACCACAGGAGACGGACGTGGACCAGAAGGGAAATGTCAGGATTTAATGAAAAGACATCAATCAGTTTAATAAAGATCATCACTTGCAAAGCAGAATTATGTGTGTTTGTTTGTTGTGTGTGTGTGTGCGTGTGCCCACACATGCAGCCACAGTAAAAGGCTAAGAGCCCAAGAGTTGAGCTGGCGCCACAGGGGATCTCCTGGCCACCACGGCATCGTACTCTGTTGTCGTGGCAACACAGAACGTTTCCATGACCACCTTTCATGGCATCATCTGGAGGATTTGTGTGTGTGTGTGTGTGTGTGTGTGTGTGTGTGTGTGTGTGTGTGTGTGTGTGTGTGTGTGTGCATGTGGAGGTCACACCGGACAATCACAATGTGTAATGTTGTGGAAATTGAAATTTAGAAAACAGTGGATTTAAAGGACATGTTGTTCCTGTGCAGAGGGAGACATGTGACATCACTTCCTGCTGATGTTTGATTGGAAATCTGAGAAATCACAGTCAATGCAGCTGCTTGTATTTAGTAAAAACATGATGCAATGTTAAATTGTGAAAGAAAATGATCTGATTGCACTAATTCCAACAGCTTTTATTTTGAAAGAACATATTCTGATTGCAGTAATTTTAACCGCTTTTATTTTGAAAGAGGAATATGATCTGATTGCAGCAATTTCAGCTGCTTTTATTTTGAAAGAAGAATATAATATAATCGCAGTGATTTGAGCTGCTTTATTTTGAAAAAACAGGAGTTGATCATGATCAGCTGATCTGCTTTTATTTTGAAAGTCTGATGATGGAACCTCTGCATGTTGCATATTCATGTTACTGTGCTGTTACTCACATGCGTGCAGGGAGAAGTGCTTTCGCTCCACGTTTCCTGCGGCTGAAGGGATGGGCGGGGCCACGGACGCTCCCAGGGATCCAAACACTGGACGAGCGGTGGAGGCAGGGGGCGCCGAGGAGCTGGATGGCTCCGCCCCCTCGCCCAACAGGTGCTGGATGGAGTGGAGTTGGAAACAGGGGTCGGAGAGGAGGACGGACGCTGCGCGAGATATCCTGGCGGGAAGAGGAGGATAGACAATCATGAAGATACCATGACAGACATTATATCTTAAAGGTCCAGTTTGTAAAATGTAAATAAAATATCTCACTTAGTAGAAATTAAGTACAAAATACTGCATTAATAGGACTGAGGGAGCATTTCAACTTTACCCTCGACCATATAAGGCTTGAACCACTGAGACATTTATTATGGTGCTTTTGAACCAATGTGGTGCCAGGGGGGGATAACATGATTACATCACCTTGGCAACCAACATTTATTTCCCCCATTCGAACAGAAAGGCCACAAACCATCCAGCTGGCAACACGGTGACGTCAAACCATTTAGAAGCCAGGCCATTGGCCATCAGGCCATTTACAAGCCAATCACAGCCATGTATTAGAGGTAGGCCCCCACCCATATGGGTGATAAAGACAGGAAGGATGGATGTTGGACATTGGCTTTAAACCCTTCAACCTGTTGAATGTGGTCAGTTCCTACTGTGCAGCTCAGAGGTCGGTGTCCAGAGATGGACATAGCGACATTTCTGCGCTACACCTCCTGTGACCTTATCACTACAACACCGATGACACCTCACACTGAGCCTAGGGCCCCTCCCCCACCCCCAACCCACCCATCACCCCTTACCATCATCCAGGAACAATGAAAACATGAGCAGCCTGACTCATTGAGCCAAGCTGAGGGAATAGCGGATGGCGATGATTGCGAGGAGGAGCAGAGTGAATAACAGTGCTAAGGCTGGAAATGTCAGTGGCGGCGTTTCCGTCTCTTTAATTATAAACGAACAAAGATCGAATCACACGGCAGACAAATTAACTTTATTCAACATGGATGAACAGTTATGAAAAATTAATCTGTGGGGAAAAGACAAGAGGACAATCTCTACTCCCTGTCCCTGATGTCTCTCTGTAGGGGGGCGGGGCTCCTAATGATGATAACCAGCACCTGTTGAAAGGAAGTGCTCAGCCCCCCATCTAGATCAAAGGAAAGCCTATGGTGTTATTACATAGGATTCAAACTTTAACTTTGTTCCCGTGTTCATCCATGCTCAAACACAACTTAATGACTTTTTATTTAGTTTACAAGTAAAGGTACCATATGAAGGAATTACAGACACTTTGTGGTGAAGTTGCATCTCACCTTATTCTCCCCATTTATGTAATCCTATGGTAGCCCTCAATTATCATTAAAACTCAAAAAGTGTTAGTTTGTCCACTCTTTTATTTCGCAGAACATGATCTGAGTGCAGTCATTTCAGCCGCTTTTATTTTGAAAGGTCATAATCTGATTGCACTAATTTCACCTGCTTTTATTTTGAAGGAACATAATCTAATTGCTGTAATTTCAGCCGCTTTTACTTTAAAACGACATGATCTGATTGCAGTCTTTCAAGACACTTTTATTTTGAAAAAACGATCTAACTGCAGTCATTTCAGGCGCTTTGTCAGTGGTAAACCTGCCTTACAATGTGTCGACTTTGATGTCACAGACGTCAACAACAAACAAGGAAGTAGAGGGGAAGAGAATCATAACAACAACATGGAGATGAGCCGAAATTCTCTATCCTCCCTAACTGAGGACTCCCACATTTACATTCAACTCTGCATGAGATGTCTCTCATGAAATATAAATCCCCACACAGGTGTCATGTTTCTGCTGATCAGACCTTTAATCACTGCAGTCATGTGACCCTATCGAGTCATGGTGGCACTATACTAGACATAATGTCCTTTTAGTCAAGTCAGCCCTTTTCTGTTTCACGTTTATGTCTAATATCAAAGATTCCATTTATTTTTTAATGAACAGATGACAGAGAGACAGAGAGAGACAGAGAGAGAGAGAGAGCGAGAGATGAATTTGAGGCTGCAACATAAAAAGACAGAAAACCAAGCGAAGCAGTGAAATGAGGATTAGAAGAGGAGAGGCAGGGAGGTCTGAAATGGGTGGAAGATGCTGAGAGGGGAGAGAGAAAGAGAGGGGGAGAGAGAGAGAGAGGGAGAGAGAAAGAGAGAGAGAGAGAGACGAAAGAGAGCGCGCGCGCGCGAGAGAGAGAGAGAGAGAGATAGTGTTGGGTAGGAGGGTTAAGCTGTAGTGAAAGAGGGGGAGGGGGTGGAGCTGGGAAAGCACCAGAAGCGACAGACTGACTGAGAGAGAGGGAGGGAGAGAGAGAGGGAGAGGGAGAGAGAGAGAGACGGAGGAAAGGGGAGTACACAGCTCAACCTGCTCTGCTCACACACTGGAGCCAAAGACGTCAAGTTTGCTCCTTTATGTGTTTTCACCTGACGAGAGAACGACAGAATTGGCTCGAGCGAGAGAGCGAGAGAGAAAGAGGGAGAGAATCGTCCAGCTGCCTGGGAACCAGCACAAAGAGGAAACGGTGTGATTGAATGAGCCGCAGGATGAAAGGCTCCCGGGCTGACACTCGGCTTCCTCTGTGAAGTGGAGCGGACAGGATGCTGACAATCTGAAAATCTGATCTGCCGCTCAGGGCGAGCTGCGGGGCAGCAATCGAGTGAGCCGGGGGACGTGATTCACAAAAAAAAAAGAACCTAACCTGGAGTGAAAAGAAAAGAGAGAGCGTGAGAGAGAGAGAGAGAGAGAGAGAGAGAGAGAAGAGAGAGAGAGAGAGAGATGCTACAATGGACTGAAAGTTGAACTGTGGGTCTGACGGTGTTATGGACTGGATCTGGAGGTGATGGGGGACCAGGTGCAGGAATGGGATAAACGAGTGGACTGAACTTCTCTCTTCACCTCTCTGCTCCCTCTATCCTGACACATTCAACCAAACCAAGTTTGTAAATAGTCACAGTGTTCGAGTCCTTGTTGACAAAAGAAGGTTGACGGAGGATTACAAGTGTCCAGGTGTGACGATGCGAAGAGAGCGTCTTCAGTCCCGTGTTTTGATTGGTCAGGACTTCATCTGTGATGAAGATGAGGTGAATCACACGTAGATCTCCTGGCTTGTGAAGCGGACTCTGTAAACCAATGTGCCCCGCCCGCTGCTGCTGCTGGCATCATGTATGTTGGTGGTAACACAGGCTTCCAGCAGGGTGAGGTGACAGCGTCACCATCATGGTGGTCCATCTTTGCACTCGGAGTTTGTCTGCAGCTGCTCCAGCTGAGCCCCCTGGAGGTCAGCGCCTGCTTCTCTCAGGCCTCGTCCCCGGCAGACAAATGCCTCTGTGCCTCAGACATCGTCAGCTGCACCGCCCTAGGTCTAGAGAAGGTCCCCGCGGAAATTCCCGCCTCCACCGCCACTCTAGATCTCAGCCACAACCGGATCGCAGAGTTACCGGGGGGCGTCTTTGAGGGGCTTTCGCGGCTGGAGACGCTGCGATTGGCTCACAACCAGCTCGCCACCATTCACCCGGTGGCATTTGAGAACACCTCCGGGGTTCTGCTCCGCCACCTGGACCTGTCGTCCAATCAGCTTCATGTTTTGGAGCAGCACTACTTCCAGGAGTTGTCGGGATTGGAGGAGCTGCTGCTGTTCAACAACCGTATCGTACAGGTGGAGAGCAGAGCCTTGACTGGGCTGGGGAATCTGCGTAAGGCTTACCTCAGCCATAACCGCCTCACTCACTTCCCCTTCTTCATCATCCAAAAGCACAGTCACCCGAACCTGACCATGTTGGACTTGTCTTCAAACCGCCTCCTCAAACTCCCCCTGGAGGACATCTTCAACTTACCCATTCCAGTCCAGAAAGGACTCTACCTTCACAACAACTCCCTGGAGTGTGAGTGTTCCATGTACGGACTGTTCAGGGCCTGGGAACAGAGAGGATATGACCCAATCCGACACTACAGACAAGAGCACACCTGTCGGATCTTTGGGATCCCCAAAGGTACGATTCGCTTCTTCCAGAGCAACCATTATTTTGATAAGTGCAACCTGACAGCGGTGATCCAGCCATTCTTTGAGCAGGAGAGCAGCGTCTCAGTGAGCGCAGGTAAGCCCCTGCTGCTGCACTGCTTGACCACACTCAACGGCCACAACCTCACCTTCCTCTGGGTGCCGCCGAATCAGGTGCCTGTGGATGCGCCAGGAAACAATGGATCGTTGAAGATGTTCACCAACGGGAGCTTGGAGATCGAGGCGGCACGTGCAGAGGATTCCGGTGTGTACTGGTGCTTGGTTCAGGACCCTCAGCACCAACGGAATGAAACCCATGAGGTCAACGTGACTGTCCTGCTGCTCAGTGAGAATGAGTCTCATGAGTCCTTTAACACCGGGTTCACCACCCTGCTGGGCTGCGTGGTGAGCCTGGTTCTGGTTCTTATGTACCTCTACCTGACGCCCTGCCGCTGTCCCCCCTGCTGGAAGCCCCCGGCCCCAGCTGCCACAAGTACAGGAAATGAGGCCGGCGCAGGAAGTGCCCAGTCTTCTATCCTTACCCCAACTCCGCCTGCGACCACTGAGGGTCCAGGCCGCAAGGTCAGTACAAACAAGCATGTGGTCTTTCTGGAGCCTATCAGGGAGCAGCAGAATGGCAGACTCAGGGCTG
The DNA here is from genome assembly GCA_016785325.1 of Chascanopsetta lugubris. Classification (NCBI taxonomy): domain Eukaryota; kingdom Metazoa; phylum Chordata; class Actinopteri; order Pleuronectiformes; family Bothidae; genus Chascanopsetta; species Chascanopsetta lugubris. The sequence continues at coordinate 95,769 of JAFBJT010108718.1, forward strand.
GGCCTGGATCTGGGGCTGGGCACGGACATGTGGGTCCTGCTTTACTTCCAGGGCCTGAGTCGCACCCCAAGCTCCACGGCCAATCACAGCAGAGGGCGGGAGAGACAGACTCCATCATGTCTGTGTTCTCAGACACACCCATCATGTTGCCATAGAGACAGAACAGATACAGACTGGCACCATCACTACCCTCCTCACCTTAGTCTGGCTCACCCCCTCCCTCCCCCACCGCACCACCTGAGCAGTAAACCGGCGTCACCCGGAGGCGGAGGCGCTGCAAGTGCAATTTTAACACTTTTGAACACTGTTGACCAACGTGCACATTTTTGTTTGACCAGGTCTGTGCTGCCGCACGACCACCGACCAACGCACTGTGATGGGACGGAAAGGAAGGGGTCGGTGCTTGGCACCAGACTCAGAGATGTAGACAGGACAGAGAAAGTGCCAGAAGTAAATCAGACCAAAGAGAAGGAAGCCGGTTGAGATTAGAGGAAATGGGCGAGGGAGTGAGGAGCACAGTTAGCATGAAGCGTTACCGAAAACCACACGGCTGTCCCATTACGCAGGCTTTACCTTTAACAAGCTACAGATGCCTTGTAGTCTCTCACAGACACAGAGAGAATAGATTATGGAGCTTTTTAGTGTCTCCTGTGTTTTTATGTGCCCGTAGATCAGAGCTTAGCTTATTGTCACAGAATAGACAAGCTCCAAAACAGGAGCTCTTCGTCATAAAAATAGAAACCGTTGGAAAGGGTAGGTTTGATTCTCCTCCTCCTTTCTCCTCCCTCCTCCTCCTCCCTTCCCACAGCCTGATTACTGTCATCAGGAAAACAAACAGGAAGCAAAGAGATAAATAAAGCCGCAAAGCATCAGTGGAAGCTATTACTGCGGGAGGAGTCGTGTTTCGCCGAGTTCAGGTGAAGTTTATTTTTAACTCTCGACAGACAAAGGGACGTCTAGATGGGACAGTTCTTTTTATTTTTCACTGTCTTCACTCTGCTCACTGCATCCTGTCCTGTCCCTTCACTCTGTATCTGTGTCTGAATAAAAACTCTGTAACTGCAGGACCATGTCAGCTTCTTGTTTTAAGCATGTCACCTCACATGTGTGTGTGTGTTGTATGTTCACAAAGTCAAAGTTTCTCACATGCAGGATCCACGTATTCACAGTTACAGCATGTTAGCATTAAAAGCACATAAAAATGTTATGTAGCAGACTTGTTTTAGTTCCACGCAATTTGGTCTCAGGTGGGTCGGACCAATCAAATGATAGCATACAAATGAGCATTTCTTGTTTTAATGCCAAAAGATAAAAGTACATTATCTCACGGGCCAGACTTGACGCTCTGGCGGGCCCTATGTTTGACACCCCTGTGCTGTAGCATCATCACCTGGAACGTGTTTGTTCTTTAGCGTTCGACTCGTCCTGGAGATATGTGTGATTAATGCACAGACCATGTCTCAGCTCTGTGGTTGTGGGTGTCTCTGTGTGCGCAAATCGCTCGTCCGTGTCTTTCTCTGTGTGTGGGCTGATCAAGGGGAGGGTGGTGGCGAACTGTTGACGGGGGAGAGGGGGCGGCGCACAGATCGGGCCACTGCATAACAGAGCGCGTGTCTCTGTGTGCGCAAATCGCTCGTCTGTGTGTTTCTCTGTGTGTGCGCGGATCGAGGAGAGGGGGTGGCGAACTCGTGACGGGGGGGGGGGGGGGGGGGGGGGGGAGAAAGCCCCCTTTTTGGGGGGGGGGGGGGGGGGGGGGGGGGGGGGGGGGGGGCGTGGTACAATGCGCCCTTATTCTATTCCCCCTGCTCCACCACCACCACACATGGGTCATTAATCTCTCCCTGTTCACGTCCCGTGTTTCCTCCACACCATTTATCAAGCGAACACGATGCTAGTCAACGCCACATGAACAGAGTTATCAGCTGATCAGTTAGGCAGCTCGCCCAATCGCAGAGGGTCATCTACGCCGTGGGGTAAAGCTTTTCATTTTTTGTTTTCGCACATTCAAGAAGCTCAGCCAGTCAAACTACTTACTGCAAATTAATATTCAGAGCTAAAGCTGAGCATTAAAGGTGGTCACAGTCCAATCTGATGCTTTTACTTTGAAAAGGACAGGAACTGATCACAGTCAGGCACAATCATCACGACTGCAGTCTTATTTCCCATCATGCTCCTGTGACTGTCAGAATAGATGGATCTATCACCTTCCTGCAAGCTAACTTCTGTGTGTGTGTGTTGTGTGTGTGTGTGTGTGTGTGTTAGATGCACTTATATGAAATGGAGGGCAGAGCCATCATTAAATATTTACGAGGATTTCCCTTCACGCTCTGTGTATTGGTGGAAAAGACTAAACCAAGCTGGGCGGTGATCACAAACACATACACACACACACAAACACACACTCACACAAATTCACAGTCTAACAGCATTTCATGTTTCTAAAGAAATCACATCAGCTTCTCTCAGGCACCCAGATATAAATTACAATGTTTGTTCTGTCAAAATAAAAGCAGCTGAGTTAATTGAGACAAGTTCCTACTCTTTCAAAATAATAACAGCTGAATTAACTATGATCAATCCTGTTCATTCAAAATACAAGCAGCAAAATTGACTGTGATCCATTCCCATTCTGTCAAACTACAAGCAGCTGAATTGATTGTGATCTCTTTGAGTTGTTTCAACAGTGAACTGCCACTGTTTAAAAAATCACGCTCTGTGTATTGGTGGAAAAGACTCAACCAAGCTGGGCGGTGATCACAAACACATACACACACACACAAACACACACTCACACAAATTCACAGTCTAACAGCATTTCGTGTTTCTAAAGAAATCACATCAGCTTCTCTCAGGCACCCAGATATAAATTACAATGTTTGTTCTGTCAAAATAAAAGCAGCTGAGTTAATTGAGACAAGCTCCACTCTTTCAAAATAATAACAGCTGAATTAACTATGATCAATCCTGTTCATTCAAAATACAAGCAGCAAAATTGACTGTGATCCATTCCCATTCTGTCAAACTACAAGCAGCTGAATTGATTGTGATCTCTTTGAGTTGTTTCAACAGTGAACTGCCACTGTTTAAAAAAATAAAACGACAACTAGGTGAATTTACAATTCACTTTCAAAATAAGAGCAGTTGAGTTGACTGTGATAAGCTACTGATTACAGTGATTAATATCAAACAAATTATGATTTAGATTAAGTTAGTATTGATGTAGATTCAGTAAAACGAGGCCATGTTGAAACGAGTTCTGGAAAACAGCTTTTCTAAAACTACCATGGAATAAAAACAGGGTTTTGATAAATGACCATTCCTCCTGGTTCTGTTATGGCTGCTCTCACTGAATCACATTAATGTCATGTAAATTAATTAGTATTATGTAAATAGGTACATTAATGGCTGCCGTGTCCATTCGTTTCGTGTGTTCGCTTGTTTTATGGCTACCATCTGTGCAGCAACGGAGCCAAAAGACTGTTGATGTGGCGCCAAACCCGTCGTCAGCGTCTTCCAACACGGAACGTGTGGACGTACAGCAGCGGGTGTCTCATTTATACACTGAGATGTGAGGCGTGTGTGTAATATAGAAAATCACTGGCTTCATTTTTCATGACATTACAGTGACCTCTTTGACCTTTGACACTAGACCTTTAATCGGCTGATCAAATCCAAAGAAACTCCCTTTAGACAGTGTATCATTCGAGAGGCTGAAATACGGTGAGCTCCCCTGGTGTTCAACTTTGACCTCCGACAACTCAAATCTAATAAGTCAAAGAGAACATATTAACTTATTAGAAAGGATTCACCTGAGGTCAAACGTCACTGTGACCTGGATCCAGGAGCCAGATTCTGACTGATTCAATTACTGGGATATATGAGATGATTAAAATTTTCTAAAATAGAATAAAATAAAACAAAAGTTCTAATTATCTTATTTTAATTTGAATTATTGTTTTCTCGATATAAATTCCATCATGTTTTTTTTGTGCCAAGTCATCATAATACGAGGAAATTTAGCTAATTAAACACGCTGATGTTTGTATTCAATCATATTCAGGATAAGAGTGTTTTTATTGTGTCTTTAAATCTCTCTGTTGTCAAGGAGACTGAGTGATGTTAATTGATTTAACCAGTCAGCCGTGAAGTCATGTCACGTGATGAAGATTTAAAGAGGTGATTTAAAGTCGATTAGAATGAGGTCAAATATCTGTCACTGGAATATAATTCAAACTCTTCCTGTCTCCTCTTCATCACCCGTTTTCTCTCCAATAAAACCCTCCCCTCAGATGTCTCTGTCTCACCTCTACTCTCTCCTTCCTCCCGAGTCCTCTCATTTGTCTCTGTGAATCCCTATTCCACCTCCTCTTCCTTTCTGACCTTTGACACTTCATGCCTCCGTCTCTCCCCTCTTCCTCCTCCTCCTCCTTCTTCTCCTCCTCCTCCTCTTCCCTTTCATTTCCCCTCCAGAAATTCCTCTGTGAAGAGAGAGAGTCGTCGTCTCCCACCCTCCACATCCAATTTATATACTCTGCTCCGTCGTTTCCACGGTAACAGAGGACCGCAGGATGGGGAAATCTGCTCCAGTGCCGACAGCGACACATACAAACACACACACACACACACACACTTCGGAAAACATTGATCGGTGTGTGGCTGAAGTGGAATGTTTTCGTCCAATCAGAGTGAAGCGAGGAAACACTAAACTGTGTTTCAGCTGATTGAAGCAAACCCCACCATGTCTCCACAGGTCAGGTTAAACAATCACTGTTTGTCCTACCCATACACACACACACACACACACACACACACACACACACACACACACACACACACACACACACACACACACACACACACACACACACACACACACAGCGACACCAACAAACAAAGATGGAGTGAAACACCTGCTCTCATGGAAAAGCCAAGCAGGGGGTCACTGAGTCGTCAGGGTTACGTCAAACAACACGTCTGATTAGAGAAGTCACATGTGTCTGTGACATCATCCCAACAATGACTCAGCTCAACATGGCCTATCATGTGATCAGACATGTCATGTCAACTAAGTAAAATTGATATATTTATCAATTAAAATCAAGAAATGTTCTCTGTGCTATGGTGGGCTCTGAGGCCAGATTGGAAAGGTTCAAAGAGCTCATGGTTGGAAATATGATGGTGGAGTTGGGCAGCCACTGCTCTCCAAGATTTTGCTAAGGGAAGGGAGGTTGGAAATCAGCTGGTAGCTGTTGAGGTCTTCTGGGTCCAGGCCAGGCTTCTTGAGGATGGGAGTGACAGATGCCATTTGAAGCTGGGGGGCACCAGACCAGACTCCAGGGATGAATTGACGATGTCCATGATGATGGGGCACGGGGCAGGTAGGCAGCCCTTGACCAAGGGTGTGGGCATGGGGTCCAGAGAAGAGGTGGAGGCTTTGGCCTTGGTGACCAGTGTTGTAACTTGAGAAGCATCCACAAGGGAGAAGGAGAGGCTGCACTGAGGCAGAGCAGAGGGAGCGACACTGTGTGGCTGAGATGCAGAAGGAAGGGGGGGGGCACTGCAAGCTGCAGTTGGATGGAGTTCACTTTGTCCTGGAAGAAGTCAAGGAACCTAGAGCAGAGGTCAAGGGCACCTGAAGGGTCGGGGGGGGGGGGGTCGGGGGGGGGGGGGTCAAGGGGATGAAGTAGCCGGTTGATGGTGGAAAACAGCATTCTGGGGTGATTTTGCTGGTTGGCCATGAGGGTGGAGTAATAGAGTGTTTTGGTCTTTGAGAGAGCTTCTTTGTAATTCCTCACATGTTCCTTATAGGCCTCAACGTGGACAGTGAGGCCAGATCTTTGAAAAAGCCATTCCAATTGGCAGCCAGCGGCCTTCAAGGTGCAGAGTTCAGTGGTGAACAAGGGGGCGGGACGGGTGTAGGAGATCGTCAGGGTTTTGAGGGGGGCGAGAGAGTCAAGGCTACAGAATAGGGCAGAGTTGCAGTGAGCAGCCAGCCCATCCATCGAGGTCTTGAAGTTAATGGTTAAAGGTCAGGGGCAGGGCTTAAAGTGGAAAAAAATCCTGAGCCTGAAATGTTTTTATTTGGTGATACGGGTGAAATCATAACAAATATCATAGTAATAATGTCACAAGGGATTTGGTTGAAACGGAATGAGGAGAAACGTGTCTATGTGCCCAGGAGGAAGGTTTGGCTGGTCCAGAAGAGACTGCAGAACATAACTTAACATAACAGAACATCACAAAACATAGCATGGTCAACATAACATGCTCATTATTCGGACGAGTGAAACCGAATTACGATGAAAAAAAGTGCTTGTTAGACAAATTAGTCATTAAAAGAGACGTTGATTATTTGAAATTAAGGACTCCAACTGTTTCTTTTGCCTCTTCAATCCTTCTGTATTATAAACAAAGTCCTGTAAGCGGTCCAAACTACTTCTTTTCAAACTTTTAACGGAAACAACTGTGGCTGGGTTGGAAGAAGAGAAAGTTTCTGTGGCTGCTACTGTTTGTAATTGGCCAAAACGATCTAAGCTCCAATTCTCATTGGCTGTGACCACCATGTTGGCTGACCAGGTGCTGATTCTGACTGGCTACTAACTCTATTCTTAGTGTTAGAAAGGCTCTCATTATTTAAGTTAATGATTGGTATATATGTTTATTATTTCCCTTTAAGAGCAGGGGTTGTATTCTGTGTTGTTCAGTCAGGGCTCACGTTTAATGCATGGTGACGTGACCGGGTGTCACCGTATTACTGGTCCGCCTAAAGGAGACGAAAAGCTAATGCTAACTGTGCTAATCAGTCTCAATTCATTTATTCTGCTTGTGATCGTAAAACCATTTCCGGGTACTAGCCAATAGTTTTATGAGAACCGCTGGCATCTCTCTGACATCCTTTGTCTCCTCGCACGGAGGTTGTCCGGCAGAGCCGTGTGTGCAGTCCGGTTGGCACACGGACCTATTAGAATGTCGGACCGTTGCGACTTCCGGTAGTTCTCTCCGTATTTAAACAGTGCGTGCACTAGCCAGCACAGCCGTTTTAGGATGTGTCCATGCCTTTGTGTGTTTGCACGCAAATTAAGCTGCCTTCTGTTGAATTCACTCTTTGTGAGGTGTGTCCTGACCGACGCCCCGGGGACGAACAGAGCATATTACCGAACAAGTCACCCAAATTACAGTACTTTACAGTCTCACCAACACTTGGGTTGAGGCAGACCCGCGTTCCACCTCGCTCTAAAGCCGGAAATCCGGCTCCAGGCGGAAGTACTTTAAGCCCTGCCGGGGTTAACCCAAACCTATGAAACGTTTAGGTTTGATCAAGCAATATAAAATATGTCGATTACTTGCATTGCATTGTCAACAACTCATCAGAGACTTTTACAATTCGTTCAATCAGTGAAACAGCAACAATCAGACCATCTTCACCATCTTCTATGTGTGTGTGTGTGTGTGTGTGTGTGTGTGTGTGTGGACCATTTTTTTTTCAATCTGCTGATACACTAATTACATTTTCAGGGGCTTTTAAATTTTTTTGCAAAATACAAAGTGGCTCTGTCTCGCTCTATGTGTGTGTGTATCTCTCTCTGTCTCTCAAGAACCCCGCTACAAGTGGTATCAGAAGTGGGATGTGTAGACCAACTGTGTGTGCACCCTTAGTTGGGCTATGGGGACTGTTGGTGTGGATAATGATTGATGATTGTACGATGTTTAATAAGTTTCAATGGGAGCAGAGTCTGTGTGTGTGGATGTGTGCCTCTGTGTGCGTGTGCGAGCCACAGTGACTCTCTCTCTCTCTCTCTCTCTCTCTCTCTCTCTCAATGTCGCTTGCTAATATCCAATAACAGTCTCATTAATAATGTATTATTATAATAATGTCTTGTTATATTATGCGTAATGATAATGTCATATTATAATGCATCCTGATGATGATGATAATAATAATAATAATAATGATGATAATAATAATAATAATAATAATAATAATAATAGCAATAATGTCCTATAAAATGTCTCATTCCAATGTCTCCATACAACTTTCAATTAAAATGTCTCACATGTTTCATGTGTGGTAATAATGTCCCATAATGTCTAATAATATCGTAATAATGTCCATAAAATGTCTCATGGCAAAGTCTCCATATAACCTCCAATAGAGATGTCTCATGGTTCATGTTCGGTTACAATGTCTCATTATAATGTCCAATAATGGTGTCCAAAAACAATGTTTTATGATTTGTCCCATTATAATGTCTCATAATAAAGTCCAATATTGCAATGTCTGCAAATAACTTCCAATCAAAATGTCTCATGTCTTTCATGTCTGGTAATAATATGTTATCATAATGTCCAATAAAAAGTTCAAAAACCATGATTTATGATATGTCGTATAACAATGTCTTGTAATTGATTGTCGCTAATTATGCGGTATCATCATACCGCATTTTCAAACGTAAGGATTAGATTGGGTTGAGGTAGAGTTTGTTATGTTGTTGAATCCATCAGACTCCTGTTCAATAATAATAATAATAATGATAATAATAATAATAATGATTTATAATTTCACATTTTCTGTTGTTCTTCTCTTTGACGCTGTGTTAACGTCACTGCCACTCACACCAACACCCGATAATGTGATAATCTGTCTCTGGTTATATCAATAAATTAAAAAAAACTAAGCGCCGTAATTCAATATGCCTTACTCCCGAAAATAAAGAATCAGTAAGTGTTTGTTATCACGTCTCTTCCGGTTTATCAGATGCTCCCTGAACACATCAGATCACAGAGGGAAACGCTAATCTCAGAAAACAATCTTCCTGCTGTGAGACGGCGGGCGATAACAGCGCACCGCAGGGTCGGGCCACCGCTGCTAAGCTAATTAGCCTGTGTCTAAATCTAATCTGTGAGAGGTTGCAGCCCATGCTGTGCCGCCCAAGGAAATGGACAATAATTAGCACCATTGATTTTCAACAGAGTGGGGGGAGGGGGATGGGGAGGGGGATAGAAGTACCACTGTAAAGGGGGAGGGTGATTGACAGATGAAATATGCTAGAAATAAAACACTGCTAACATGAAGTCGCAGAGAGGCACAACAATGGAGGGACCAAGATTTAGTTCACAGGGATGTCTCTGCCTCGTTAGTCTGACACTAATGAGCAGTCATAAACCCGGTGATCAGGGTCAGAGGTCATTTGTTCGTAACAGAGCAGAATTAAATGTCAGCAACCTCATTTGTCAAATTGACTGATTATTACCATATAGTGAACTGTTCAGATTGTAATGCAGATGTCCTCCACAAGGTGGAGCAGCATGTTGAAAAGATGCCACTTGCGCTACAGATTTGCGCTAAATGAAATGGAAACACTTAAACTACCTCTGGTGATGGAAGTTATTACTACGCTCGGAAAAGTGTGAGTCACACAGGGATGTGAGAGGAGCCGAGAGCCGGAGGTTACTGATTTGATGCCGGCTGTTAATGAGTGAGAAGCTACAGGGGGGACAGACCATAATAATAACATCCACAACTGAAAATGAATGAATATTGAAGTCAAAGCTGCCGTGAAGACATGATGGAGGCACAACACACAGCCAGGGACACACAACACACCACAATTTTCATAAACTTGTATCATATCCACCACTCAACAGATTCTATTACTTACGAGTAAAGCATGACGTTTAACGTCTGACTATCAAGTTCTACAGCATGTAACAAAGACAAGTGTGGACAGATGTGTGAACAGGTGCATGTGTGGACAGATGTGTTGATAGATCCATGTGTGGACAGATGTTTGTACAGATGTGTGGACAGATGCATGTGTGGACAGATGTGGGGACAGATGCATGTGTGGACAGATGTGGGGACAGATGCATGTGTGGACAGATGTGTGGACAGATGCATGTGTGGACAGATGTGTGGACAGATGCATGTGTGGACAGATGTGTGGACAGGTGCATGTGTGGACAGATGCATGTGTGGACAGGTGCATGTGTGGACAGATGTGGGGACAGGTGCATGTGTGGACAGATGCATGCGAGGACAGATGTGTAGACAGATGCATGTGTGGACAGATGTGGGGACAGGTGCATGTGTGGACAGATGCATGAGAGGACAGATGTGGGGACAGGTGCATGTGTGGACAGATGTGGGGACAGGTGCATGTGTGGACAGATGTGGGGACAGGTGCATGTGTGGACAGATGCATGTACGAAAGCATGTGTGGACAGATGTATGTACAGTCGTATAGATGGACATGTGGAGATATACATGTACAGATGTGTGGATGGTCTTCTATTCAAACAGATGTGTGGACAGACGTAAACACAGCTATGTGGACAGATGGTCATGTGGACAGACATACAGAGTAGTGAACAGACTAATGGACAACCCTGAAACATGCCTCCAGCCACAGCTGTGGACACAGTACGGACATGCAGCATGAATAAAACATGGAGCCCCACACAGGACATCCAATCCTCTAGAGAGGGGACTGGTTCAATGACATCAATGAAGTGTCTTTCTGCTGCGTCTTCAGTTTCCACATTGACTGGAGATTAATTTATAATTTATTCAAAAATTGACAGAAAGCGTCAGCTGCTCTGACCGGCTTCATCAAAACTCAAATTTGAAGCAGACACGGAATCACTGTCTCAGCTATTTTCATAACACTCATATTTCTCATTGAGCAGATGTTGTTGATGTTGACAAGGACATGATGGAGTCCCTGGTGGATCAGGGAGGACACAGGAAGTGGCCATCAGCACGTTGTCTATATGAAGATCTAAAGATGTTCCACTTCTGAAGAGCCTCCTTACAGCAGCGTCCTCAACACACTCACACACACAAACACTAACATTAAGTGGCCACCACTGGGGCTGACAGATGAGGCCCATATGGAAATGGAAAACAGTTCACAGGATGGCCACTTGAGGTGGACTCCCACATTAAAATATTCAACCTCAGAGGTGAACAAAACATGTTAAAATGTACAAACTTGGTCTCAATCAGTCCCATGACAACTGAATGGGGGCAGGGCTTATTCTAATTCTATCCAGGTTTGAAATTGTGGACAATTAAGGGCCACGGCCTCTTGAGTGACACCTGGGCCAACCTGTTCTGTGGATGCTGCAACAACATGGGCCCACCCCGAACTCTACCTGTGCTCCGCCTCTTTGCCCGTTTTTGGATGAACCAAGAAGTAGGAGGAGTTAAGCATCGGCACTCACCCCTGTCTGTCTCCGTCCACCAGGATGCGAACGAGGATCCCTGTGACTGCAACGAGGATCGGATAGTGATCGACACTCTCCAGACCTGCAACACACACTCAACATGAGTCCTCTGTGCGGGAGCGTGTGTGCGTGTGTGTGTGCGTGCGTGCGCGCGTGTACCTGGAAGTCTTAAATTGACAACCCGATCAAACAGGTTCTTTTCTGCCGTCACTCTGTTCAACACCTGGTTCAACAACTGTGGAGAAAACACACAAACAGATTATAAATTTCTGAGATTATTTTTGTATAATAGATTACATGATCATGGATTAAATGGTGGTAATGTGGATTAGATGGCATGGATTACGGGCCATAGATTACAGGGTGGTTATTACAGGTAAGGGTGGATAATTCTTATCATTACTTCAAAATGTAGTTATGGAGGTAATGTAGACTAAATAGTATAGATTACAAAATTTGGATTATATGTTCTGGATCATGGCATGGATTATGTGATGATGTGGATTACATCATGATGTAGTTCAGGTGGTGATGTGAATTAAATATTGTAGATTATATGTTGTGGATTACAAGGCATGGGTTACATAGCAATGTAGATTACTTGATATTGTATAAAAAGAAGTTAATGATTTAATAGAATTGATTACAAGTGGATTAGATGATGTGGATTACGTGGCGATGTGGATTAGGTTGTCTGGATTACCTGAGCCAGCCGTCTGAGCAGCAGCTCTGCTGAGGGGCGGGACCAGTCGAGGAAGATCTCAGGAACCAGAGTGACGGTCATCTCCAGGACTCGCAGCAGACTGACAGACAGGTCGAAGCAGGTCGCACACACCTAAACAACAACAATATCAATAACTGCTTCTTGGACATGAACAGCAGGTGGTGCTGATTTTCAAGTCAATTCCCTTTGACATAAACAAACAGTGGCTTCACCTTCAGCTGCCGAGTGTCAACGAAGTTCCTCTCTGGACGCTCTGCAGCCTGCTGGATCTAAGACAGGAAGTAGAATATTAAAATACATAAAATATGTACAATATTTGAATATTTAGAATTTTCAATACCTCCTGGATCATCCCGATGAATTCAGAGAAAGCCCAGTTGAGCTGGTTCAGGACGCTATTGAGGAAGGAGGCGGCCATGTCTTTGTCCACACTCAGCAGCTCCGCCATGTGTCTCTGCAGCAGCAGCGACGGACACGGCTCTGGACCAATCATAGGTGAGGAAACATGTCAACAGACGCAGAGACATGTCAATCATCATGAGGAGTTTCTCAAGATGTTCAAAGGACAAGTAAGAGGAGGCAAGATGAATGATATGGATGTTTATCAAAGTGATCACACAGAGGTCAAAGGTCACATGTCCCTTATAAACATGTGCTGGTCGTCCTCATTAGCTTAAAGATAATGACAGGGTATTTCACTTTGCTCACTTGCCATTTTGCTGCTAAAATTAAATCCTCAGTCAAAATTTGACACCCCATAATTACATGAGCATAATTATCACCACCAGACATATTCACACACTTGACATTTATCTCCCCTGCACCTGAGACAGACACACACACACACACGTACACGCACACATACAACTGAAGGTAACAGACCAATCAGGAAGAAGAACCCCACATGCTGTTAACAAAGGTGGCTGATGTGCCTTCACTTCCTGAAGAGGTGTGGCTTAAGTATATACAAATACAAATGCTGCCCTCTTGTGGTCATGCTCAACCAATATGTCAGTCTGTTTATATATCATCTAATAATAAAAATAAACATAATAATTTCATGTGATGAGAGCAATGTAAAGAACCTAGAGAAGCTGCCATGGCGTCCATTTTTGATTATATTCTGTGGGGAAGGGGGGTGGTAACGGATGGAGAATGATCTGTGATGTAAAACTTACTCTGGAAACTAGCAACAGACAGATCTCCTGAGAGACATGAAGACAGGCAAGAAGGTGCAGTCACACGTCAGTCAGCATGCAGGAGAGAGAGCGAGGGAGAGAGAGACACAGAGAGACAGCAAGAGAGAGAGAGACAGAGAGACAGAGACAGAGAGAGCAAGAGAGAGAGGGATGATGAAGAGAAAGAAAAAGCTCTGGAGCAGAGGACAATGAGTGAATCATGCAAACAACCACAAAAGTCAAGATCAACATGCCAAGGAACATTGAGCCAATAGTGTCCTAATAGAGAGAGAGAGAGAGAGAGAGAGCGAGAGAGCAAAAAGAAAATAAAAAATCTCTGCACCAGAGAGCATGAAGTCAATAATGCTGACAACCAAAAAACAAAGTTAATAGATTCATATCAACATGCTGAGACACATGGACCTTGGGTTGTGTTTGTGTGTGTGTGTGTGTGTGTGCGTGTGTGTGTGTGTGTGTCTCTAAAATCAGCTGCAGACACACACACACACACACTCAGATGATTACAACCATACATCACACAGCGTGTAGTAAAAGTAAATCTGCTGTCGTCAGCAGCTCAGACTGGATTTATTTCAATTCATGGCGGAAAATAGACTGACCAACAGGAACGTTCGACAGATGAACAATAAAGTTTTATTTCACTTCCTCCGCAAATAAAAAGCCCAGGGAACACCATTAACTCTGTGCAACTCTTGTTATCACAGGTTACACAGTGACATTAATTACCACTTATGCCTGAAGGTGTCATTAATTTCCAATGGTGACACCAGCAAGAGACTTCTGGGAATTTGGAGGCAGAACTCAAACCATGACCTCTGATTGGCCGGTTCAATCGTATGAAATACGTGATTTAAAAACAGCCAGCATGCGTGATGAGAGGAGGTGATGGGAACAGACCACTGACCAATCACAGGACCACCATATGGGAGGGGACTTGCGCATGCTCACGCGTGATGTTTTCTGCTCGTGTCACGTGTGCTTTTTCTAACATGTGACAGTGTTGAGACGGACACACTTACTCTGCAGACTGGGAAGGTTGGCGTCCTCGGGTTTCGTTTTCAAGAGGTGAGGAAGACGAGTGTATCTGTATCCAAAACCACATCCCTGTGCGCGCACACACACACACACACACACACACACACACACACACACACACACACAGAGTACATAAAATAAAACAATTGTTTGTTGAATAAATTCATGTTTCATCGACACGTGTCATCATTTGTGTGTGTGTGTGTGTGTGTGTGTGTGTGTGTGTCTCACCCTCCACAGTCTGACCAGAATCCAGTTTGTCTGAGCCCATGGCCTCTGCTCATATGGCGCCAGCAGGTTCCTCATCATTGCCACTCGCCTAGAATCAGATTAGATTAAATCAGATTACATTAATTACAGTTAAAATGGTGCTTTACTGTGTTTTCACACGGTTTCATGTGAACACAACATATCTGGTCATTAATTAATATTTAAACTGATTCTTCGCCTGCTGTTAAAATGTCTGGTCAAAACTAGCTAAAGTGACATAGTGGCCAAACAGTGGTACTGCAGCTTCTGGGCCATGTGATCCAAAAATACTTTTTCCAATAAGATAACACTGAGAAAAATATTGTTGCTATTGTTGTTAGAGGTTCATCAACTACACAGTGGTTCTTCCATTTTAAAAATTCACAAATTTGCGACTTACCTTAATATACATCACAAATAATGTGACTGTGCCTCTGACACTGTGTCCAGCTCTTATAATAAATCAATGAAAACATAAAGCTATAGAGAAACTGCCCGGGATGTCCATCAATCATCGACATTCACTCATAACATCAGCATTTCCCCCGGCCCCAGAACACGCATGATTCATAATATCTGAGGCTCAGCCTGGTTTCCTGTTTGCTCTGGTAAATAAACAGTGTCTGGATGTTTGAACGGCAGCAGAAACTGTGATGGTCAAATATAAACCAACACTCACTGCTCCTCTGGGATCCGCTCCACAGCCCTGAGGGATTGTGGGTAACAGACGTAGCTGGCGAGGGCCTGCATCAGAGAGTCTTTAATATCTGAGAGGAGAAAGATGTTTATCATACGTATACAGTGTTGTGCATGTGTGTGTGTGTGTGCGTGTGTGTGTGTTACCTGTTCCGACAATGCGTGGATCAGCAAAGTGCTTGGCCAGTATGGCCGCCAGCTGTGTCAGCGTCTCCTCGTAATCTAAAGAGACAGAACCATTAAATCTGTCGTCATGCCCACCAACGGGCAGAGATGTCACCGCATCAACCCCAGCACACAAGACAGCTGTTTGACAATGCTGTTACACTGTCTCTCCTCATGAATTTGAATGGGGAGGTCAAAATATTAGTTTTAGTTTTTTTATTAGTTTTCGCGTCGCCATGGCATCCAGTGACCTTTCAGACATGAGACGTGTTCGTCACCTGGTAGCTCCTCCATGTTGTTGGTGGGGCTGAAGTAGTTCCTCAGGGCGCTGTAGGCGTTCATGGCCACGTTAAGGTAGAATTCCGGCGCGAAGGCGAAGAGCGAGCCTGTGTTGTCGGCGTGTTCGATGGTGCGGATGCACACGCACAGCAGCCAGTACACGTCCAGCATCTTCTCCTATGACCACACACACACACACAGAGTGAGAGAGGTCATACATGCCAAGATGGACAAGAATGTGAGGAGCATGAGGCGTGAGATGACCTTGGAGTAGATGGTGGCGTTGATCCATGCCAGTCTCCTACAGAGGTGATTCAGCTTCTCAGAGAAAACCTTCTGACTCTTCTGAAGTTCGTCCAGGATGTCGGATCTCTACGGGGCGTGTCAACGGTCACAGGTCAGAGGTCACTCATTAAGAATCACCTCTTCTGTGTTGACAAATAAAAATAGAACTCACTCGTGCAGGACAGCGAGCGATCTTCTCCTCCGTGTCCTTCAACGCCATAGCGTACTCATGGACGTCGTCGGAAACGACCACCATCTGCGGGGAAACACCGTCGTCACGGAAACCATGGACCCACGAACACACCGGTGTGACATCACTCACCTTCCCCAACTGCTGGTGCACGCTCAGGTTGTACATCATCACAATGCCGTCGATGATCTCCAGCAGCGACTTGTCCGCCACCGGCTGATCAGGCTCCTCCACCGCTCGCCCCAGTAACAGGCCGTCGTTGCCATGGCTACCCTCGACTACAGGTGACAAGTTATCAGATTGTGTTACAGCACCACCTAATGGAGAAAGTTGACCGTAAATACTCACTGTCCTCCTCCGTCCTCTGCTCCACGGTCAGGGTGCGAACCTTGACTTTCTCAGGCTGGGTGAGGGGTCGTCTGGGGGTCATCAGACTGACGGCGGCCGTGCTCAGGAAGCGGTTGGCCCGACCCAGAGTGGGAGAGCTCAACCAGCTGGGCCGCGCCAGAGCACCGCCCATCGCTGCTGCACCGAACGGTCGCTGCGGGCGAGGTGAAAGAAACATGTTTAAATTCTGATAAAAACTAGTTTTGGTGTTACCGTGACAAGTGTACGGGGACGGGGTTTATTTTTATCCTATCCAGGTTTGAAATTGTGCATAATTGTGGGCGTGGCCTCTTGAGTGACACCTGGGCCGACCTTCTGTGGATGCTGCGACCGCACCATGGGTCCACCCCAGTTCTTCCTGTGCTCTGCCTCTTTGCCCAAACCAGGAAGTAGGAGGAGTTAGGCATGGGCAAGATGGCTGACAAGCGAACCCACCACTACAAGCCTCTTGAGCACACTGCACAAACCTATGGGTGACATCATGTACGCTACGTCCATCTTTATCTACAGTGTATGGAACAAACCTGTGCGGCACCGCTCTCCTCGTCCTCGTCCAGGTCATCCATGGACGTGGCCTGAATCTCCGCAGGATCGATGATGATGTTGGCTTTACTCGCCAGATCATCTGATGGATCAAAGACACAATCAATCAATAAAAAAACAAGTATTTTCATCTTTGCGCAGTTCCTTCAACCCTCCAGAGTGCGCCCATTTTAGGCGCATATACACTCAACAATCATGCGGTGCGCCTAGATATGTTTCATGAGGGTGTACGGTATACCGGTATACTGCGCTACTAAAGTACTCAAAACAATACTGTGTTCGGAAAGGCACCTGTATTCTTCACTCTCACGAGGCTGCTGTGAGCAGGGCCAGTAACGTTTCAATCTAACCCTAATCCTAACCCAAACCCAAGGCACAGCGTGTCAATACAGGAGAGGGAGAGGGAGAGAGAGAGAGAGAGAGAGAGAGAGAGAGAGAGGGAGGGAGAGAGAGAGAGAGAGAGACAGAGACAGACAGACAGAGACAGACAGAGAAAGAGAAGTGGAACAGAGAGACAGACAGACACAGACAGACAGACAGACAGAGAGCAAGAGAAAAAGAGAGGTCTGTAAGAGGGAGAGAAAGAGGGAGGGAGAGAGCACAAGGGAGAGTGAGAAAAGGAACGAGAGCGAGAGGGAGAGACCACCTTGCATTTTACAAAAATATTTTTACAAAACCTCTGAAATTGTCGTTAGTGTATCAGCATATTGCATATACAGACCAGACATACATACATACATACATAAAGATATAAAGATATATATATATATATATATATATATATATATATATATATATAAACATTTTACAGCTGTTGTATAATAAAATTATGATCTCCTCCTCAAGGTATAAAGAACAACAATAAAAAATTTTGGAATGAAAAGTTTACACATTGATACCAGTACCAAAGCTTTGGTATTGAATAGAATAGAATAGAATGCCTTTATTGTCATTATACACAATGTACAACGAGATTGAAGGACAAGGCTGGTGGTGCTAAGAGGGGAAACAACAGGGGTACCCTAAATATAAAGTCTATAAAAATAAAATTAAAAATAATAAAAAATAAAATAGGATCTGTAGATACATCTAACATATTTACAGCAGGAGCACGTGGTACAATGTACATACAATACAATACACACTGTACACAGTGCAGCAGAGTGGCTCTAGAGCAGCAGAGTGGCTCTAGAATGTATGTAGTATGGGGACAACACTAGTACTGTGTGGCCACACATGTCCTGTTATTGTCTGTAGATGCTTTTGGTAGATGCTTATCTGTTGCTGCTTTTGGGGCTGCACAGCTGTTGCAGTTATAGCAGCATAAGTTGCTTTGGAGTTATAACTTTTTTTTTGCCAAGGGACGTTATTGCAGATATATATGTATATAGTTAGTTGCATGAACAGATATAGTTACTTGTTATGTATTTACATTGTTAAAGTAGATGTCAAATTTAGGACAAGCCTTGGACAGATGTGATCTTCCTCATTCTGTATTGAATCTGTGGTAATCAATGTGGCAATCTATACTTAGTCTGCACATCATGTCAAGATTCTTGACAAATTTCCAGTTTTGTATGTATACTAGTATACTATCATAGAATTTAGCAGTAACAAATAGGGGTGTAATGATACCTGGACCTAAATATTTATTATCCTCTCTCTCTCTCTCTCTCTCTCTCTCTCTCTCTCTCTCTGTCTCTCTCTCTCTCTCTCTCTCTCAAGAACCCCGCTACATATGGTGTCGCCTGTGTGCCTGTGCACCTACATTTTTTAAGTTGCGAGCACCAGTGCTCCTTAGTTACAAAGTTAGTCTGAAGGGCTGTCCTTTAACCATACATGAACACTATGTGACCACGGTGAGAACCTTTTGAACCTTCCCCTGGAAACGCTCCACCTGCTTTTCAATCAAACTGATCAGTGAAGGATAAACGAGGTCAAGTTTACTGAACAACAGACAACATCAGAGCAGCAGCTTGTGGCTGATGAATGTCCCAGTGATTTACTGATGAGGGCGTTCATCAAACCTTGATTAAATGTAGGGAAGAGAGAGGGATGGAGGCGCATACTGATGAGAGAGAGACAGGGAGGAAAAAAGGGAGAGAGAGGGGGAGGGATTTATGGCCTGAGAGGGGACAAGAGATAACGTGACTGACAGGGAGAGGGAATAAGAGAGTGGGTGACTGAGGAAGGAAACAAGGGACTGAGAGTGGATACTAGGGACTGAGGGAACGAATAAGAGAGTAAGGGACTGAGGAACGATATGAGGGACAAAGAGATGATACTAGGCACTAAGAAAGGGAGTGAGAGACTAGGTGAAGAAAACAAGGGACAGAGGGAGAAGATTAGGGACTAAGACTGAGGAAAAGACAGGGGAGCGAGGGAGGGAATCAAGTACTGTGGTAGGGAATAGGGATCAGAGCAAGGGACTGAGGCAGGAACTGTTTGAACACACACCTCTTATATATGTATATTTTACAATTTGCTCTGGTTGATTTGATCCTTTTGAGGCTGACAACACAAAGCAACAGCTCCCTCTAGTGGACAACACAGTGCATGGACCTATTTAATCACCTCCCTCTCTTCGAAGGCAAAAGATGAAACATCCTCTCCTTTTCTCCCCTATCAGAGATAAGAGAACCACCCAGCCAATCAACACACCACCACAGACCAAGCAGCCAATCAGAGGCCAGCTACATAGAAGTGAAAGTGTACAGACCTTTGAGTGTCTTCTTGAGGTGGGAGAGGAGCCCTCCCAGTCTCTGCAGGTCAAAGTAATCCACTTTCCCATTGTAGAAGAGCTGAGGGGGGACGTACCCCTCTGAGGGAACAGCAAAGAATGCTCTTCGTTATATATATTAAAAGGAAACAGGTGATAATGTCACAGGTCACATGATCATCATCGTTCTCCATCATACCTTCACTCCTGATGCTTCCTAGATTTTTCCTGTTCCCGTCGTCCCAGCAGCTTCTCACTGCCATGATGAGGCGGTGCAGGAAACACACCATGTACTCAGGAGGACAAAGAGCTGTGGGGTGCTGCTTTCACACACACACACACACACACACACGCACACACACACACGCACACACACACACGCACACACACGCACACACACACATATACATTCATTTTTTATAAGGACTGATTTAAGGTCTCCTTTTCCTTTTTTAAATTGTATTTTAATGTCGTTGTGTGTGTGTGTGTGTGTGTGTGTGTGTGTGTGTGTGTGTGTGTCTGTGTGTGTGGTCTCACCCCTCTGTTACTGGCGTTCTCCTGCAGAAATTTCCTGAACTTATTAAGGAAAATATACCGGGATGCTTCTCCCTGAAAGAGACCGAGGGAGAGACAGAGAGTGATAATGATGATGAAGTCACTCATCTGTGGTGAAGATGAGGAAGAAAAACGAGGATGAAGATCCTACCGTCGTCTTGTCTTTGTTATTGAGCAGCAGCTTCAGGATTTGAACCTGCAACTCTTCCACCACTGCAGGAAGTAACATATGAGACACAGCATGGGGGTTCAGCTGAGGTCACATGATCGAACAATGTCAAACTCGTTACCATGACCTCTGACCTTCAATCCTCTTCTTCAGCCTCTGACACCCTCGCTCATACGCTCGACGTCGCAGACGCTCATCTGGACTCTCGCCTTTACAGTCAGGCTCGTCTTTACCCTGAGGGAACATTTAAATACAGGGAATTTAAGGGGGTGTCCAAGCTATGGCCCATGGGCCAACTGTGGCCCACAAACCATTTGTAACTGGCCTGCAGCAAGTTCTAAGAAGTTTGGTTTTACCTCCTTGTCAAAGTGGGTGGGCCACCAGGTGGTGGGGATGAGCTCCTCAAGCCCCGCCTCCCTCACCCTCAGAGGAGTCTTGATGTAGAAAAACACGACAGATCGCAGGACGTCGAACGTGACTTTATGTTAAAGAAAAATAGCATTGCATTATCCAATATGTCCAAACAAGGAGCCATTTGTATATAAATATAAACAGCTCTGGAAAGGATATAAGACGTTGTTGAGCAGATATTTCCTGGACCTCTCGTGATGCAAGATGGCCGTAGTCAGACGCAGGTAGTGGATCTGTAACACAAGTGTTAGATTAGCTTCGACTGGTGATCGTTCGACCTCCTTGGGCGCACCCCAGCTCTTCCTTAGCTCCACCTCTTTGCCCTTTTTTGAATGAACCAGGAAGTAGGAAGAGTTAGGCATTGACGAGTGAATCTCCCACTACGAGCCTCATAAGCACTCTGCAGAAACCTATGGCTGCCGATGGGCTACATCCATCTTTATATAGTCTATATGGTCCACACCTGTCCACAGACCACACCCGTCCACTGACCACACCCGTCCACTGAACAGGTCCTGGTCCAGCTCATTCTCACCTGGAAGCCGAGGTCAGGGATGATGGGAGAGAAGCGATAGGCTCTGAGTAGTGACATCATCAACTGCTTCAGACACTCGTTGGCTTCATGGTCCTTTGGAGAGGAGGAAGAGAATGAACATACATGATGCATGTGATCCTGTATGTGTGTACATGTGTTGATGCGTGTGTTACCTCCATCAGCAGCCAGAACAGATCCAGCAGTTGTTGTATCAGGGGATGTTCATCAACCGAACCGCCTCCCTCCAGAATCCCCAACAGGAAGTTCATCAGCACGTCCTCCACCAGGTACACCTTACACTGAGGAAACAAAACGTTAACAATAAATATTTGTCTATGATTAAAACATTCAAAAAATTAACATATGACACATTAAGGTGTTTCACCATTAGAGGAGCAAAGTGGTTGAAGATGTGAGCCAGAGTGACGAGGACCGTTGGGTCTCCATGAAGTCTCCACAACGTAAAGTCACTCTCGACCAGTCTGTCTTCCTGCAGGGTGAAAGGTCAGAGACATGAACTGTCATAATCTGGTTTGGAGACAATAGGCTGTGTTGTCACTGAGACGTACCTGAGTGTCGATGGAGGTGCAGAGAACATTCTTGATGTATCCCAGGAGCTTGTGAGCTTTCAGCAGGTTGGAGGTCGGGGGGTTCTGGAGCGGCAGGTAACTGTCCACGGGATATGTGCACGCACATGTTAAGGAAGAACACGTTTATCTGAGACATGCCTGAGGGTCAAAGGCCACACACGCACACACACACACGCGCATATACAGTAATGGATATCGGAGCGGTCTGCTGCCAAAGTTAAACGCCACCGACTCTTTAAACGATAAGCTGATGGCAGGGAAGTAGGCCACGCCCGGACCCGTCTTTATGTTGGTGAATGCTGTTCCAAGAGACTGCCCATTCCTAGTGGCAAGAAACAGATGGCTTAGCTTAGCATAAAGACCAGGAATAAAAGGAAATATGTAGCTTAGCTCACCATGAATATTAGACACAAGGGGAAACAGTTAGCTTAGCTTAGCATATTCGCCAGAAACAAGGGTAAACACTTAGCTTAGCGTTAGCATAAAGATTGGAAACGAGGGTAAACAATTTGCTTAGCTTATCATGAAGACTGGACACAAGGGTAAACAATAAGCTTAACTTAACATGAAGACTGGCCACAAGAGTAAACAATTAGCTTAGCTTATCATGAAGACTGGACACAAGAGGAAACAATTAGCTTAGCTTATCATGAAGACAGGCATAAGGGGAAACAGTTAGTTTAGTTTAGCATTAAGACAAGAAACAAGTATGTATGGATAATGATAAATGTATGGTTAGTTTTTTTTTCTTGTTTTGGTCACAAATAAATAAGCAACTTTGGCTTTTACTTACAAACAGAACGTGATGGTTCCATCATCCAGGTCGATCAGACAGCTGACGATGTCCCCTGCCGCCCACGACTAAGAATAAACAATCAGACATCAATAATCGTGCTGCTTTCATTAGGTCCCAAGCACCGATGGTGTGAAGGCCCTATTGAAATTGCTCTGATTATTACATTATTATCATAAATTTGGTAAACGTATGTATCGCCCTGAGAAAAAAAAATCCTCTTGTGGCGAACTAGTCCTAGGGCTTTTGGCAGATCGTCTTCAAACTCGCAGTGTGTCATCAAAACAAGTTGAAGATT
>JAFBJT010108718.1:123816-133635 GCA_016785325.1 Chascanopsetta lugubris
TAAAAAGAATGATGTGTATGTGCAGAGCTGCTTGTTAAAGGTTTAGTGTGCAGGATTTCGTGGAAGCAACGCCAGCACAACTCGGTGCATGTGGAGTTAGTCACAATAGTGTCTAGTGAGTGTGTGTGTGTGTGTGTGCATTCATTTGAAGAGAGTAGCATGGGTGTATGAATAGAATAGTGAACGGCACCTCCCCTCAGATTTGCAGCAAATCCTTCCCAGTGGCCACTCGGTGTACTGCAGCAACAGTACACCCAAGAGGCCCAATCAGGATTTTTTTCCCTACTGACCTCAGAATTAATTTAGACACCTGGAGACATACTTTCATTGTTGTGCTTTATATTCTATATTTTTTAAATGTGATGCTTTTATTTTCATTCTAAAAATAGCGACGTCCGTCCCTCGTTCTCGTGGCCCTGATGCTGCAGAACTCTGAGACATTCTTGGCGCGTGTGCCAGGCGAGCCACTTCCGTAGATTTGAATGGGGTCATGTGATCGATACGCTATCCCGTTCCATTAATACCTGCGGGGCGGTTGGCTGGTACGTGCAGAGATGGCGCTAATCCCTAACGCGTATTGCAGATTTCACAATTCTTACTGTGAAGATGCGGGCCCAGTCATTCTGACTCTCTTCATAGGAACATTTCCTTTCCCGTAGAAACGTGGAAACTCTGGCAAGTTCATTAGGATGATGACCACCAGCTCTCACCTGTCTGCCTCCTGGAAATGTCCCATACACAGCAGAACAATGAGACAATGAGAATATAAGAGCAGTGTCTCTGCAGATAAACACACCACACACACACACACACACACAC
Organism: Chascanopsetta lugubris; assembly: GCA_016785325.1. Classification (NCBI taxonomy): domain Eukaryota; kingdom Metazoa; phylum Chordata; class Actinopteri; order Pleuronectiformes; family Bothidae; genus Chascanopsetta; species Chascanopsetta lugubris. The sequence goes on from JAFBJT010108718.1 coordinate 124,636, forward strand.
ACACAGTATACACCTCTCTTGGCTCCTGCGTGTTGCACCTTTAAACAGATAAATGTATAGGAATGGAACAGGAAGTGCCACAGATTGTTTGAGCCGTGACATTGCGGGGAGTTTGCCGAAGGTCAGTGACATCTATGTGTCTCTTCAGTATGCATATTCTGTGTGTGTGTGTGTGTGTGTGTGTGTGTGTGTGTGTGTGTGTGTGTTAGAGAGAGCGCCTGCCTCTGCTGCACACTGATCTGACACACAGGCCCAGTCAGTCCTGTTCTTGGCTCCAGCAGTGATTTGGCTCTTCTCCTGGTCCTGCAGCCCCTGCCATGCTCCCTCCCTCTCTCCCTCCCTCCCTCCCTCCTCCCCTTGCCTCTCTCCTCCTCCTCCTCCTCCTCCCTTCCCTGCTTCCTCTTTTCTGCCTCCATCCACACACCAGTGCAGATCAACCTGCCCAGGCCTTGCAGGGTGTCAGAGAGAGAGCGAGAGAGAGAGGGATGGAAAGAGAGAGAGAGAGAGAAAACCACGGCTCTGCTGTTGTGCCTCTCGTTGCCCCTCGTTTCTGGCTCCCTCTGTAATACTTTGCTTTCATATGACAGTAATATGCTGCTATTATGTAGCCACTCATTCCCCTGCACACAAAGGAGGCTGAACGTATGATCCATGAAGAGCCGCGGCTCTTCACAGGCCTGGAATGCAGTTGACAAAACCCCTTTACACATTCCCGCGACCAAACCTTGATTATCCTCGCACGCACACACACACACGCACACACACACACATATGCACTGTCTCACAGATCTGTTTCTGTTCACATAAATCCTATAATAAGATTCCATCTGAGATAACGAGAGTGCTCCCTGCAGGGCATTTCCCCGTCTCGGAGACCCACAGCAGCTGCAGTGGTAGAATGGATGCAGAGGTGGTCTGAGAACAATCAATGTTACATGGTGTGTGTGTGTGTGTGTGTGTGTGTGTGTGTTTGTGGACCTGCGGCTTTAAATACAAATCACTGCGTTATGAGACAGTAAAGTCTAACTGCCTCACTGAAAAATTCTTCCATGGGCCAAGGTGACATGAAAGAAAGGCCGTCATTCAAAGTGACATATACTGTACATCTGAGAATGGCTGGAGCGTCTGGGAATGGAACCCATGACCTCATGTCTTCAAAGGAAATGCTCCAGCATTGAGCTACACCCACTCATAAATGTGCAAAGACACACCGCATGTATGGGATAGTAGTTATGATCCCAGTGCACACTGTACACGTACATGGATGCAACGGGAGTTAAACCCATGACCCTCTGGTCAGAGGACAGCTCGTCCCCCAGCAGCAGCTGCCCCCCGTTGATATTTACTTCATCGAAATGCCAAGACTAGGAGGTTTTGTGTAGAAATGAGTCCTTAGCCAAAGACCGGATCACATAGCGGAAGGATATGGGTCAAATCCCGTCTTCTTTCATGATGGATAATGGATTCACTCCTGGATAAGATAAGTCGAAACAATGTCCACCCCACTGGACCCCTCAACCCACGAGCCCCAACTGACGGATGCCCTAACCAGACATATTGTCCTGCCGAGGTTCTCTGGATTACTGGTCCGGACTTGACTCCCTCCTCAGTTGACCTCTCACACCTGCGCCACGTGGCAGGAGGTTGTCGGTTCAAACGTGTTCAAAGTGGAAACACAGCTGCTGCCGAGATGACGAGATGAGAGGTTGCAGCAGGACAAAGGATGAACGATGTGTAATATCCGCCTTGGAGGACGAATCCATGGTGGTTTTGTTTGCTGTTGTCGTCGTCCTGGCAACCTGTCCCCGTTAGTTCACTGTCGGAAGCCGACGGATCTCATCGTCTCTCAGTGGAGACGCCCTCGTTTACGTTTTCTAAAAAAAAGTTCATCCCTCACATTTCCAGATATTTGCTCACACGTCGGCCATGTGTCGGTAATGTCAACACCCTGCCATAGAAATTCGGAAGTATCGGCGAGGTTTCAGCGCCACCTACTGACCTGTGGTGTTTGAACTCGAGCTTGGTGCATCAACCAAGACGGTTGATGGTGTTTGATTCTCTTCTTTTAATTACTATCGTCCAAAAAAAAAAAATCAAAGCGCCCCAAAGAATCGCTCGAGATCGACCAGCATTCCCTCATTGTAGCCTACTGTCGAACCCATACGTACGTGTGTGTGTGTGTGTGTGTGTGTGTATTATTCAGCAGGTACCCAGCAGGATGAGTTCAGCGCCCGTGTGTTTGTTTCCCTGCGCATCATTTGTGCAGGAGAGGAAATCCATACCGCCGTGGATTGTCCATTGTTGCGCGTCTCGGCGGTTTTTGCTCGTGTCCTCGGCGCCGCTTCGTTTTCGAAGATATCGGCTTCAGCCGTACCCCATTGTGTTCGTCCGGCGCTGTGGGAGCGCGCACGAGGGCGGGGTGGGGGTGGGGGGTGGGGGGGAGTGGTGGAGACAAACAGGTGAGCTTGTTCGGATTGAAACACGGGAGACGGCTGAAGGTCGCAGAAGAGAAGTGTTTGAGGAGAGAGAGAGAGAGGTGTGTGAGTGGGACTCTTGGTTGGCTGTAGCCATTGTTCTGCAACACCCACCGGTTGCTCTGATTGGCTCGGCCACTCATGGAGCTAATATATCTCTCTCGGCCAAATCTGACAGTGTGGCTCGGCTGTTTGTGCTCAGCAAAGCAAAGGCAAGAGGACTTTCTTCTTCTTTTCTTTTTTCCTTTTTTTTTTTTCTTATCTCAATGCAACTCTGTGATTTCCTGTCAGGTGCAACTTCCCTTTGGTGAGTTATTATGGTCTGGTTTCCGGAGTTACTTTCTCTCGCTGGCATGAACAAAGTGAGTTGTTGCTACTTTTTGCAAGTTGTCATGACTCATACTTTTAAAACTTCAGTGTGATATAAGTGCTTGCAGTTGCTTGGGCGGCTGTGCATCAGGGGTTACAGCGGGACGTCCACTCACCGAAAAGTAGGTGGTTCGATTCCCTGCTTCACCGGACTGTATTCTCACGTTGATGTGCTGGCAGAGCACCGGGTATATGAGTAGTATAATTACCTTTTGGTATAGATTTTATAATCAGAGGGGGATGACTATGGCTCAGGAGTCCCAGTGGGTCGTCCACTCACTACAAGGTTGGGATGTGAACCCATGCTTCCCCAGTCAGTGTCCAGAGGTGTTTGTGGCATCATAGAAGGTATTGAGCATGAATGTGTGAAAGTGACTTGTGACCTGAAACTATTGAAAAAATCATACTTTATAAGTGGTGGGCGTAGCTCAAGAGTTTGAAGGCATGAGGTTACGGGTTCAATTCCCAGCCTTTCGATCCACCCTCAGAACTTTGTCGCTTTATATAGAGGTTATCTCTAAATAGAAATGTATCCAGAAATGCACCGTAGTTGAATTACGTCACAGTCATATTGTGCTCGTTTCTACTTCCACGCCCCGGAGGCCACTTTGGGAGAGTCAGTCAACTTCATGTGTCATGGTCACAGCTGCTAATATGCATCAAGTTCATGGACAAGATAATGACCGTTTTGCCAAACCTGACAAAGCATCACACTAACGGAGGCAACTAGAGTCACTCGTATCGACCATCAATAACGAATCGGCATCAACTTCAGTTCTGAGCCACGATGATAATAAACAAATGACGGCGACACAAAGTCTGACATTGAAACCAGACTCGGCACCGATGAGTCAGTACACGTCCTTGGTAAATGACCCACCTATACTTCACTGTTGATGGCAACAACGTGATCCATTGTTCCATTGTGACTCATGGTTCCAGCTATGATTCATGGAAGGGCACATGCTATGCATGATGGACGTCATGGGTTCAGTTCCCACCCTTCACTTACCCTCGGGTGTACGTTGCTGCATTGGATAAAAGTGTCTGCTCAGTGAAACAGGTTGTTTTTTTAAATCTTTTGTAGAATCAAACACGTGTTTCTTTATCTTAATTCCTTGTTGTGTTCCCTGACCCGAACACTCTGTTCTGATTTGCTGAAATGGACGAGTGGGCGTGTGCCCGAGAACGTGTGCTCATCTTTTCACGTTTTCCGCAGTAAAACCATGAAGTTTCAATGTCTCCGTCTCCACGTGGTGATCGAACTGTCTAGCCCATAAACGTCCGACACTGACACCGACCTTCATCAGAATGACATACGGGTAAAGTTCCCGGCAGTTCTTCAAATTAAGGTACAGGCGCCACACGTGAGGCGGGTTTTACCTCCTCCATCGATTGCAGAGCCGAAGCCCTTAGCGAACAGTGGTTGCTGTGTTCTCTGTTTATTTTTGAGAGGCAACATTCAATCAATGGGGAGATGCTGCCGTCCTGTAAGTGTGCCGCATTCACTGCATGCAAATGGCTGTCGATGTACATGAGTGTATCGAGTGCATTGGTATTCAGTTTTACACACGGCAAGGAAATTGCTCTACGTGATGATTTCCGCCAGTGTCGGGTTTTAGTATTTATTATTGAACAGCAAGATGAGGACAGCAGATTGAGCGTCTAGTACCTGTAGTCATCACTACATTTTTTACCTTAGAGGTAATTGTTTGTAATACCAGTGTGGAACAGCAGGTGGCAGTATTGTGCAAGATCGTATTTACCTCATGGTGCACTTGTTACGTATCTTAACGCGGATAACTTTCCAATGATGGTAAATATTGTTATTGCTATGTGGCGAAAAACGCTAGCGCTAGTGGAAACGTTGCTAGGTCCAGATACAGGAAGTGATGCAAGTATATGCGATGGTGACACACGCTACTCTACAATTGTGACTGGGAAGCAAGTCAACTGTAGCCTGAGGGTTGTGGTGGCTCATGGTTCAACCTAGTGGTACAAACATGGTATTACAGGCTGGCTGTGACTTTTTTTTTTTACATGAAGCAGTACGTCGATGTTTCGCGATGATTGTTATTTCCACGCACTTGAGATACTTTTCGGTTACTCCTGAATATTTCAACATGCATCCGTCATATTGCCCTCTTTGTCATCGTCCACTGAAATCCAAACATAGTGTTGTGTTTTCCTCTGGCTGTGTCTTCTCTCCACGGACTCCCTCCCTCTCTCTGTTCCCTCCTCCTCCCTCCCTCCCTCCTCCTGGCCTGTCCCTAGTCAACCAGAGAATCGATTTTTAAACAGGCGAGACTCCGGGGACAGAGGCAGGGAATCATTATTGGCCTCATTTAGGCTCCATCGCGACCATGATGGCTCCTCGAGACAATAGGATAGACTCTGTCATGGATACCAAAGCGTAAATGCACATTCCAGCTGAAAAGCGCTCAGGCCAGCATTTCTTGTCTTCGGGGAGCTTTGTTTTAAAAAAAGAAAGCCTCTGGGTCTGAGCGGATGAAGCGCACTCTCTCCATAAACCAGCCACACAGGCGCATCCAGCACATTTCACAGCTGCCGGCGAGATGGGGGGGGGGGGGGGGAGTGTTGGCGGGCGGGGGGGGGGGGGGGCGGGGGAGAGGGGGGTGTAGCGAGTCCACAGGCTATTTTTCCGTGCTATTTACCGCCGTGCGCGTTGCACATCCTCATCAGTGCCGCAGTTTTTTGTGCAGTCTGCGACATATGGTAATTTTACCTCCACTGATTCCTCATCAGCCGACTTTGTCCTCTGCTGCAGCTGTAACGTCTGCGTTGCACGGCGCGGCCAATCACTGCGCTCGTCCTCTTTCCAGGATTTAAACGGTTCGGGGGAAGCGTCTGCAATTCCAACCGCAACCGTTTAGCAACCAAGACATCGGCGCAGCGACCCGCTGCCGCAGTTATTCAATGGCGTTCGAATGAGTCGTGTTTACAGTTTGTTTCTGTTTCTCGGCCGATGACAAAAAGACATGTTTTGGATTTGAAGAAGTCTGTTACCACGACATCGTCTCGAAATGATGCTCAGACCTTAGGGATGTAAGATGGTCATCGGTGTCACGCATCGGAGCACCCAGTGGCTTGTTACTGCTGTTACAGTGTGTGTTGGATTTAGCGCCATCCAGTGGTGAATTTGCATGTTGCAGATGTTTGGGTTTCACTAAACTAGAAAATGAGGGTTTATTTTGTCCATTCTGGGCCACTGTAAAAACATGGTGGTACAGCAGGTATTTAGGATCACCTCCTAAATACAGTAGGACAATTATACACTCATAAAAACATTAGTTTTTATTCAAATTATTTCAATGTAAATGCATGAACTTCAAATGTAATTGTACGCACTGGACCTTTAACTGGGTAAACACATTAGTATATTCAGTGATGCATGGCTTGTCAAAAGATAGCTTTATTAAAATACTGGACGAGACGTAACGCTGAAGTTTATGAAGTAATGAATGGGTTTTTTGTTGCGTTTTTGAGGTTGAAATTTCAAAATAATTTGCCATCATCAGGTTAAAGGTTCAAAATAAGATGCCGTCACCATCACCTGCACAAAGTTCCACCGCGACACGTCGGCGCCGGCATCACACTCGCACACAGTGGGCGGCCTCGAACTGATGCTGTCAATATCACGCAGCAATTTGGCAAATGAAGGACATTATGTTCCACGGCTGATTCTAAAAGGAGAATCTATTCGAAGCAGTCATCGGGCATTTCGCTGCTATTTTGTTATTCTGTTAAGTTGATGGCAGGACACGGTTTAGCAGCTCCACCTCCTCTGTTGCCTGGATGTGTTATTCACGAGAGAAAGGCCAAGTTATTTTATCGTAAACACTGACCCCGGCCCTCCCACGTGTTTGTGGTGGGAGTGTAATTTATGCTGCTCACAAAAGAGAAGGTGGAGAGAGAACGACAGAGAGAGAGAGAGAGAGAGAGAGAGCGAGATGATGAATATATTAGATGATTATTGTGCCTAAGTTTGCACACTTTTACTGAAAGAGGGAAAATCCAGTGGCGCAGCATCGTGGGTCAAACCCATCTCCTGCATATATTAGCAGTTTGAATGTCCGGGTGCGCGCTGATTGTTCCACGTGTTACTGCGACTTGAGACCTATTCAGTGAAATCAGTGCGATGTGATACACGGTGCCTACTCACAGGTGTCGCACCCAGTGGAAAACCTACACCAATTGGCCACTTTATTAGGCACACCTGACACGTAAAACGTCCACCCTATGATACTTAATGCCCGGTTTTACATCACAGTCTCGGGTAATGACATACAGCATAAGGGCCATTTGCTCCAGGCACAGGACACAAGCAGAGGGACACGCCTCCCTCCTGACTCAGCCAATCAGGAGGAGATGGGCTTTCAGGGAGGGCAGCCCTAGAGGCCAGCTCCAGCTGTTGCAAAAAAACGATGAATATAGATGTGTTTGTGTTTAATCGTCAAATGTTTCTAAATGGTCCAAAAGAGGTCAAGGAATAAATACTTGGATCTGATCATTGGCTTAATATATGCGTTGAGGTGCTGCGTTGATAATTGGCCAATTAGCTATTTAATGAAGAGCAGTCGCCTTTAAGTTTTCATGCAGTATGAAGCAACTTCCCATTTCTGGTTATTGTTGTTTTTTTACGCTGTGGCAGTAAAGAGTTGTTTGAACTGCAGTTTCCACCATAGTAACACAAATTGAGCCGTTATATTTGTATTTTAATGTATTGTTAAAAGTATTATTTTATTTTGCCAGGTGTCACTGGATCCCACATCCATCATTGATCGGATCATAAATGCACGTACACTTTAAGATTAAAGGTGCAGTGTGCGATATTTAGGTCTCTTTCCTTTTCACCTCTCAACATATAATAAAAACCATTACATATTGACAGTTTCATGAATTTATAATCATCTGAATGTTTTATTTTAATTGCATATGTGGGTCACGTGTGTTGCCTCCTGGGTCTTTGTGTGTCTGCACAGTGTTTTCAGTCTCTCTGTGTTGTTGTGGTGGTGGTGGGGGGTTGGGGTTTGGGGGGGAGGGGTGTTGGGCCTCAGTGGGGTGTGTACACTAAATGCCCGGGCAGAATGTTGGGTCCCTGCTCTCCATCAAAGGAAGCATTGACTGTGAGCAGGAGAGCGTCTCTGCAGCCGCTCATCCTTGGACCACTGACAGTGGCTCTGGACACTGGGGGACGTGGCTGAAAGCGTCAACAACAGCCGGGAGGGGAAACCGCTCCACTGCTGGTGCAGTGTGTGTGTGTGTGTGTGTGTGTGAACCCGGAGCTCGGCGTCCACAGCCCACTCCTCCGTGCACCGCCATGTTTTTTTTTGCCTTGAAGCTCCTCTAATTAATTATGCGCACAGCGTCGTGCTGTGCATGCGCTGGAACGTGCGCTTCAAGAGCGCGTTGCTCTGTGTTGTTGTTTGAGGTTAGGAGAACAGCGGGGGAGGAGGAGGCGGGGCGAGGGAGAGGGAGGGAGGGAGGGAGGGTGGGGGGGAGGTTGTGTGTGTGGGGGGGGGGGTGGGGGGGGGGCGGGGGATACACAAGTAGGTGCGTGAGTAACTCGGGGAGGGAGGGAGGGAGGGAGGGGGGGAGGTGGGGAGGTTGGTGGGGGGGTGGGGGGTGGATTGCCTCAGAATCTCGCCATAATTAATCTCACTCGGTGAAGGAAGAGGCGGTGCATGTTGGGACTGGGGCAAGGGCAGAGCGCGGCGCACCTTGCTTGTTAACTCGGCGCCACCTGTGGCCCCGCCCCCTCAGGACTGTACCCATGGTCAAACGCGGTCAAACCTGCCTTTAACAAACAGTCGCCGGGACCACCACCGCGGCTCAGAGACCCCGCGGAACAACATGCGGTGGATCTGACTCAACCTGTGACACATCTGGCAAACAGCAGAACACACACACACACACACACACACACACACACACACACACGGAGCACATGGCGCAGTCACAGGAACAGGTAGACACACAATGAGAACAGTGTGTCGTGCCATTTACTCAGAATCCCAGCGTGAATGTCTTTGACACAGTGACACACAGAGACACCTATGACTCACTGCTGCTTTGTGTGTGTGTGTGTGTGTGTGTGTGTGTGTGTGTGTGTGTGTGTGTGTGTGTTGCTGCCGAT
>JAFBJT010108719.1:0-22382 GCA_016785325.1 Chascanopsetta lugubris
GTGTGTGTGTGTGTGTGTGTGTGTGTGCGTGCGTGCGTGCGTGCGTGCGTGCGGCGCAGGCGTGGTCCTCACACCATCACTCATCCAGCATGTACATATACAGCAGTTTGCTCTCCAAGGCCACGCAGCAGCACAGGGAGTGAACCACTGATTAGTCAAACCTCCATCTCCACACCTCCATTCATCGACGGGGGGACGGGGGGGGGCGGGGGGGTGGCGCCGGCTCCAATGGACAAATATTGCCTCTGACTTCCGGTGTGATAAATGTTTTGAATTGTTGCTGCTTCTGTCACATCTCATTTGCTTCCGCTCTCGGAGGCGACTCAAAGGAAACATGGGCGCGACGGGGAGGCGATGGGCCCGTTTGGCGCCGTCGCTGCATCCACAGAACGTGCCAGGTCGGCCCAGGTGTCACTCAACAGGCCACGCCCCTTAATTATGCACAGTTCGAACCTCGATAGAATGAAAATAAGCGTTGTAGGATAATCCACCCTTGTACAGTTGAAATAATATGACTGATTGAGAGTAAAACCTCAGTTGAAATCACCTTTTAACATGGGAGTCTATGGGGATTGACTCACTTTTGGAGCCGGCCTCAAGTGGCCACCGCGTGAACTGCGGGTTTTTCCACTTCCGTATTGGATTCACCCGTAAATTGTGGGCCCATCCCAGCTCTACCCGTGCTCCACCCCTTTGGCAGTTTTTGGACTGAACCAGGAAGTAGGAGGAGTTGGTGAAGCCTCAGACTCACTCGGCAGAAACCTGCGTGTGACGTCGTCACGGACGCTGGGTTCAGCTTCACTCACCGTCTGTCGTTAGAAACCTGGGTGTCGGTGTCACACTGCAAATCAAAGCAGACATTTCACGTGAGTTGAAAGAGTATAATCTCGTTGTTTATGCAGCAGGATCACGGACTAGATTAACGAGGGAACGCATCCTCGTGCACTTTTGATTAGTTTCCTGTCCCAGCTGTAGTTGTTCTGTTTCCATTCTGTGTCGCACATAATGGATTGAATTATTCCAAGCACAAAAACCCCCCCCAACATTACGTTAAATAATCTTTCTTTCATCGTTGCACAATAATCCGTCACAACACCGCAGCCCGAGCGTGAAGCAGCCCGAGCGTATCGGTCAATAGGGATGACTCGGCACAAAGCAGTTTTGTCGACTTGCAATTCTCCTCTCCCTCGTCCCAGTTTTTCCTTTCACACCACACGACGGAGGACATGAAAAAAAAAAAGGCAGACATTAACCAGATGACTGAAATGTAAACGTGTGTAAACGTAGCCACCGTGCAGCATGATCACAGATGTCAGGCAAAAAAAAAAAAAATTTCAAAATTTAAAAAAGGCAAGACGGCGCAAGGGGGGAGATTTACACATGATGCCGGGCACCAACAGCAGCTGGAATGAACTGAGTCACTGCGACGAACGTCTCCGTCTGCTCTCGGTTCGAGTCCAGAAGAGAAAAGGACGTCGTCAATCACAGAGTGTCGCGTGTGAATCACTCTGCTAAATGATCCACGTCTTCACCCAACGTTTAGTCCAATGTGGAGTCCGACGTTTATATATAAAAAAAAAAAAAAACTTGGGCGGACAGCATGATGTTTTACAGTTTATGAGGTGATTAAAGGCAAAGTTAAAGGTGCAGCGTGTACGATTTGGTGGCTGTTTGAAAGCCACAGGTCTGTACAGTGGGAATGACGGCAAATAATCACTTGTCACCCAGTCAACAAAAACAGATGATGTCACACTCATTTGCATATAGAAGAACGCTCTCCGCCGCAGAGCAGGAGGCTAAACTGCTGGAACGCGATCATGAAATTGGACGGGAGTCAACAGCGTCAGCCGCTCCCCAAACACTCTCTTCTCAAAAAGCATAAACGCAGACGACATTTGCAAGAATTATTTAGCTGCCAAAAAAAAAAGTGGAAAGAAAAATAAAGTCACAAGTGATTTACAGTGAATCAATGACTTTATGTTAATAAGTGATTTTCATTAGAAATTCTACATGTAAATTTGGCTGTGGAGCCAAAGAACGTTTGTTTTTTTAAATCAGAAAAACAAATGAGAGAAAACATTTGACTTTTGCCAAAATAATGAATCAGCAAGAATAAGTTTGTTTGTTCTAAATCCCATTAGGGTTTAAGGGATTTGTTGTATTTGAACATTTCCTACTGAAGCTTTCCTCCAATGTGCTGAGAACAGTTAATATTCCACCCTCACAACCATTTCACCGCAGACCTTAATCACCCACAGACAATAATATAGATCACTCTGGTCTGTCTTATTAAATGTAGTTATTGATTGAGTCGATACTACACATTGTACCTCCACATAATTAAGTTTTACAGCCTCACATGGACATGTGATGTATGTCCTTGAAAAGGTCACTTGTGCACCATATTGTTGTTAATCAATTAGTATAAATGAAAACATCTGAACAAACAAACATACAAAGAAAAAGCATCGATCAATAAGCAGCAGCAGAATTGAATGGTCAGATCATTGTCACATGTTAGAACTACATGTTATGTCATTTAGTTGTCATTCCTCCTATAGCATGTCACTATATGGATGGATGGATGGATGGATGGATGGATGGATGGATACATGGATGGGTGGATAGATGGATGTATGGATGATGGATGGATGGATGGATAGATGGATGGATAGATGGATGGATGGATAGATGGTTGTATAGATAGATGGGTACATGGATGGATGTATAGATTGATGGATGGATGGATGGGTACATGGATGGATGTATAGATGGATGGATGGATGGATGGGTACATGGATGGATGGATAGATGGATGGATAGATGGATGGATAGATGGATGTATGGATGGTACATGGATGGATGATAGATGGATGGATAGATGGATGTATAGATGGATGGGTACATGGATGGATGTATAGATGGATGGGTACATGGATGGATGTATAGATGGATGGATAGATGGATGTATGGATGGGTACATAGATGGATGTATAGATGGATGTATAGATGGATGGGTACATGGATGGATGTATAGATGGATGGATGGATGGATGGGTACATAGATGGATGTATAGATGGATGGGTACATGGATGGATGTATAGATGGATGGATGGATGGATGGGTACATAGATGGATGTATAGATGGATGTATAGATGGATGTATGGATGGGTACATGGATGGATGTATAGATGGATGGATGGATGGATGGGTACATGGATGGATGTATAGATGGATGGATGGATGGATGGATGGGTACATGGATGGATGGATGGATGGATAAAAGATAAACCCATACATCTTGTAGCTCACACAGGACAAAGAACATCCAGGTAGATCGACTCAATTAATGAATACAAAGAAATGCATTCATCATTACAAAGAATCAGTACAATTACCATGAAAGGAAATAAAGCATTCCAGTCACCACTGAAATCAAGATCCAATCCAATCTCCATCAAATGAACCGGAGTGAAAGTTTATGACACAGTGAAGTCAGTTTCTCGGCGCGTGGACGATGGTGTGTGTGGAGCTGCAGGCTTTGTGTTGGTCTCTCTGACCCGGCCGCTCCCTCCCCCACGTGACAGGACCCACGTCCTGCTCCGAGACGCTCGTAGCCCGAAGCCACAGTGACCGGGACACAGAGGCCGGAGACTCGGCCTCGGTCTGACCTCAGCTCGGCTTCAAACTCCAGCCAGAGCTCAGGCACGCGGGACTCGAACCCAGACCCATCCTCACCAAAAACACTGTCGTGTTCGTGCATCGAAACCAGTCGTCTCAAGTTTCATGCTGCTGTTGTTGTTGTTGTTGTTGTTAAAAACCACAAACTTCTGCTCCCCAGTCTGACTTGCTCTGGCTCAATAATTGAAAGAATTGGCAAAGGGCGGAGCTGAGGCTGCGAACATCGGCAGACTTTTTCAAGGAAACTTTAGAGCGGAGAATGTAACGCAAATAATTGACCTTCAGCTCACCGAGCATGTTTATATGCAGAGGCATATTCAAAGTATCGACCCCCGTCTGAATGAGCAGGCCAGTCCCAGAGTCTCCCTCATGAAACCACATTGAAATTCATCAGATGGAGACTTTGATTTGGATTGGCACCAAACTGCAATGCACTCATAAATATATATATCATCCAAACATGCCAGAATTTATTTGTTTTTGTTTTTTTGGGCAACAGCCATGATTTTGTTTTCTTCTTTAAAAAGTCAACAAGTTTCAGACCTCTCTCTCTCTCTCTCTCTCTCTCTCTCTCTCTGTCTCTCTCTCCCACCGTTATATAGAAAATGAAAGTTAAATGGAAAATCTGCATCCACCCCTGAAGTGAGAGAAAGATATGCTTCCATGTGTTATTGAATTATTGCAGTATGTAATGAATTCTTTGAGAGAACATCAGGATCTAATTTAAGACGTAAACACGTGACACGTTAAGAAGATAAGAGGATAATAGATTAGATTGTGAGACACCAAAATAGCTCTAAGTAGGTGGATAATGTGTCAATTGTTGCTTCTGAGAATTAACATCATTAGTTCTTTAACTAACGAAAGCATAGTGGAAATTCTCCTTTGCCATTTTCAATTATCAATATTTGTATATAATTAGCAAGTATCAATATTTTCTCTGTCAGAAAGGCACAGTTTTATTAGTTTATTTAGCTTTGTTGTAAAAATTAGCATATGTGCATTGAGACATTTTTGTTTGGCCTATGTCCTGTTTACTAACATGGAGGAGGTGGGGTTTATGGGTTATACTGTAGGCAGCCACCAGGGGGCAAACGAAACAAATCTGCTGCATTTGTGGCGGAGCATCTTGCTGTCTGCACCGACAGGTGCCGAGTTTGACCCGAGTGTAAACGTGTACAATGTTAGCACGTTAGCACGTTAGCATGCTACATGTGGTCAGCACCTCGCAAACTGAGTGCTACATAAACAATAACATGATTATGTCCTAGGCCGTTTCTGTCATCTGATCATGTGAAAACTGTGCCTCAGTCATTTAAACAGCACAAATACAGCGGACCAATCAGAGGTCATTCAATTAGTGAAAATCACATCAGAATAATAGCTCCTCATCAACTCAGCGATTAACCGACAAACTGTCGGAGCCGCGATGGAGATAAGATCCTCCATGTTGATGTGTGATGAGTAATGTTTAAGACGGGAAAGTGCTGGATCTCCGAGATCTTGTCTATTCCTTTGTCCAGATGGTTCAGCAGTCTGCTGTTCCAATAAAAAAATAAATAAAAATAAATAAAAAAGGAAAACAAATCCCAAAATAAGCAACAGCCTCCATCACGCACACTAATATAAAGTACCATCCAAAGCTGTTTTTATGTATTTTTATTTTATTAAATTTTTTTTGGACGCTTAACTGCGCTCGCCTCCTCTGCTCTGGAGACACATGCTTCACAAATACCGTCTTCATTAAAGGTCCAGGCTGCAGCACAAACAGGGATGCGCTCCGCGTGGGTGTATCACAACCTGTTGGCGAGATTTAAGGAAAGCAAAAAAAAAAAAGAAAAAAGAAAGACGTAAACACACACACACAAAAAAAGCAGGCAGTCATCCGATGGCGGAGAAAGGGAAATATTGAGATTCTGCCGACTCGGCGGCTGGTGTCTGGTACTCGGCGAGAGAACCAGCCTCTGCGGCGGCGAGCATCAAACTTTCATGGCTCCGTCAGGACGCTGTATTTCTGCTGGATTATTTATCAAATAGCGCGGAGTTGTTTATCACGCGGCTTAATGGCGCTCGGCTCAGGTGGCGCCCGACAACTTCACGCGCGTTGATCGATATTCATTTGTTCTCGAACGAGAGGAATGTGCCACGTGGGTTTGAGCCCAGGTGGGATGGAGCCCTCCGCGTTTGGCGGCAGCAGAGTGTGTGTGTGTGTGTGTGTGTGTGTGTGTGTGTGTGTGTGTGTGTGTGTGTGTGTGTGTGTGTGTGTGTGTGTGTGTGTGTGTGTGTGTGTGTGGGGGGTGGGGGGGGGTGGGAGGGGGGGGGGGGGGGGGGGGGGGGGGGGGGGGGGGGGGGGGGGGGGGGGGGGGGGGGGGGGTCAGTGTAGATCACAGGGAGCTGCTGCGGCTAAGTGTAGACCGCTTTTCTGTTAAAGGTGCAGTGTGCACTTATTTTTGTCACCTTGATGACATACTGACATTTTCATGAATGTATTCATATTTCATTACCCGTAAATGAGCCCATGAATGTATATTTACATGAGGAGGGGGGTCCTCTCTATGGGGGCCGCCATGTTTTACAGTAGTAAACGTGGACGTGCTAAACATCAGTTGAGTTTGAAGTCGACCAGACCTTCTCCGGAATGTTCCGAAGGGTGAGGTGATGGATACAACCTGCAACTTCGCCTCTAGGTGTCACCAAATAGTACGCACTGCACCTTTAAAGGAGGATTTCCAAGAATGTTTGCTCATAGTCTCGATTGATGGATTGATAGATACGTACACATCACATAGCGGGCCGTCAATAGACAGAAACAACTCAATAAAATAGAACAATAACATGAGATGAATTGTTATGATTTAAAAAGAAAAGACTTTTACTTTGTAAGAGACATTTGTACAGAACCTTCAGAGTTGTACAAAGAGACACACGTTAAATTGAAACACAGAGACGGTTCACCAGCAAAATATTGAATATTACAACCCAGCAGAATCCTTCCAGGTCACTTCCAGGATTCAGAAAATCCTCAGCTCACATGTGGACATTTATTCTGACATGTAAAAAAACAAACGACTGTTTTCTGATACAAGTACAAGTTGAGCTCATTTAGTTTTTCCGCTGCCTCTTTCTGAGAAAGCAGGTAGAAGAGGATGAGGGAGGAAGACGCAGCCTCACATATATAATTCACGATCAGATTATGAGCAGCACCTCACAACAACGCGGCTGGTTGTTGGTTCACACGAGGACCGGCACAAAGGCCCCATCAGCCTCAGCTTTAATCTCCCAAAAAGACTTTTTATCTAAACAGCGGCCGCACACAGACATAAGATATATGAGCATACATAAATAAAACGTCTGCTAAAACTCTGCCCCCATAAGCTCACGTGAAATATTAGCCGCGGCTTCAAGTCAGAGCTGGAGAGCGTCCAGACGCTGAAGCCAAGTAACCAATCACTGCTCCCGTCCACTGTTCTCCACACAACTTTTGAAGAGGGGAATTGTTTTGATTAGGAGGAAATAAAGTATAATAATATATACATATATATTTTTACTGGTAAAATAGACCCTCAGCAAGGAGTAAGGAAAAACTACATTAATAATAACAAGACGTATAATAATAATAATTGTAAATCTTACATTTGATTTGAATATTTGAGACAATATCCAATCAATATTTTTGCTTAAAAAAAAGCAGAGACGATTGATTGATTGATTAATTTTTGGTTCAAAATATTTTTTTCGTTTTTTGATTTTTTGGTGTTGTAACGGTGCTGTGGTGGTTGTTGCTCACTCAGGAATCTCAGCTGCTGTGCCTGAAGCCTGTGACTCATTGGTGGTGAATCAGCGTTTGGCCGCACAGACGGACTCCGACTCGTTAGCTGGATCAACTCCTCGTGAGTTCTGGTCCTTTTCCAGCGGATTTGCTCCCGTCGTAATGAAAAGATGAAATAACGAGGCCAGACGTGTCCTTTAACCCTTCGGCTCCGTGCATCTGCTAATGCTGCTAAATGTTGTTTACTGGCTGCGAGCGCGGAAAGCCGTTAACAGCAGCCAGCAGTTTGATTCCCGTCCATTCTCCCACACGACTTCAACTCATGGGCTCCACACATTTGATTCGGGAAGGAAGTCGCCGTGTGGACGGAGAGAAAGGTTGAGGGGCTGTTTTTGTTCTGCGCTCACATGGACGACGTGAAGTACTTTCGGAGTGACGTTTGAGTGGTTTCACTCGATTACTAATGCTGTGACTCAGCTACTAGATTAGTTTCTTTCTTTTTTATTCTGTAACTCAATTCCTGAATGAGTCACTTTTCAAAAATGCTGTAAGTCAGAAACTAAATGAGCTTCTTTCTTTTTAATGCTGTAACTCAGCTACTGAATTAGTTTCTTTTTAATACTGTAACTAAGTAACTCAATTAGTTTCTTTCTTTTTGATTCTGTAACTCAATTCCTGAATGAGTCACTTTTCAAAAATGCAGTCACTCAGAAACTAAATTAGTAACTTTATTTTTTATGCTTAAACTCAGTAGCTGCAATAGTAACTTTATTTTTAATGCTGTAACTAAATAGCTAAATGAGTGACTTTGTTTTTAATGCTGTAACTAAGTAACCAAATCAGTAACTTTTTTTTAATGGCGTAACTCAGTTGGTGAATTAGTTATAGTTTGGATGCAGTAACTCGTAACTCTGTGGCCACGATGTGCGGAATGTTTTCAGACATTCTGCCAAATATATTCACAGAGGCAGAAAAGTCTCCTCACAGACAACAAAGTCGTTTTCAAAGTTTGGATATTTCCATGCGGGCTCCCGGATCACGAGGACTTCACTGCAGGTAGACCAGCAAATAGTTTAATAAACAGCGAAGAATACATACTTGAACAACCGAGCACTTTGCGCCGCTTTGCCAATATGGAATAACACAGTGTAACACCTGTTCTCGCTCGGCAGAAGCCCCTTCTTCAACCTCATGAAAAATTCAACATGCTTCAGAACACGACGTTTCTCATTAGAATGTGAGGAATGATGTGTGTTTGTTATTTCATTGTGTAAAGGACGAGGAGGAGGAGGAGGAGGAGGACGAGGAGGAGGAGAAGGTTGGGCTCTCTCCTCTCCTCCCAGAGCTTCATTAACGTTTCTTACCTCTGACCTGGGCGACCCACACAACCCAGTTCAATACGATTGAGTCGTTCCGTGTTTGCGTCTCGGACTTTGAGCATGTTTCTGTTTCACAGACAAAAAGCTGTGGATCGCATGAGGTGTTAATATATCGAATGCTCCCGAATTATTTTATTATTATGGAGTGGAATTATATTCAAGCAGCATTTGATCAGATCCACGTTTGTCATGAACCCATTATATTTTTTACCCTCTAGTTTTTACATCCTCGTCTTGTCAAGATTTGGCTAAAGTTTTTCGGAGAGGTTGAGGAGAAAGTCTGACATTTAAAAACTATTGTGCCAGGGAAGAATTTGGCACAGAACCCTCAGTAAAAGCAGGGACTATCATTTTTGCACCTCTTGGAAAACCACTTCCCCAAATGTCACGCTGCGTCTCCAGAGACCTGCCAACCAATTAATGTTTTTCCAATTAAACGTCCTGTTCGGCCGCTCTCGTACTTTTAAGGAGTGATTGATTCTGTTGTCTGTGGATGAACCTTAAATCCCCATCAACCAAATAATGCCTCCGAGAAAGACTGAGAGATCACATTTAGATGTATTGTCTGAAGCCACCCCCAACCCCCCCCCCCCCCCCCCCCCCCAAAAAAAAAAAAAAAAAACCCAGGGTTTTACTTCTGCAGATCCGGAAACGTCATTAAAAGCCAAAGTTCTGAGGCCGGGTTTAAGGTATGACGGCTCAATGCATGGATAATGAGGCTGCAGAGGCGGCGTGGACAGACGGCCAGTGATCCGCCCGCAGGGGGAATAGAAGTTATTTTACAGCAGATTGCTTCGCGCTGCCCACACGAGCTAATTATACAGACTATCCATGCGAGTCATGTATGGCAGAGCGGTATGATCGCAAAGTCCCTGTTCCAGCGATAATGTGCTCCGTGTCAAAGAACTGGTGGAGATTCTTAAGGTTTTACAAGTCACACGAGGCCGTTAAGTGATTCCTTGCCCCCCACCCCCCCCACCCCACCTCCCACCCCCACGCCCTTTCATGCACAGCACATTCTATTTGTTTCTGTATCACGAGGATGTTTCGCTCACAAGGGCATTGGCTTCCATTTGCATTAAGAGGAGGTGACGGCCGAAAAGAGCAGAGAGATGAACCCTCGCTGACCATTGTGATGTGGAAACGTTTTGTTTTGCCTGAGTGGGAAAAAGTTGATGTCGACACTCGGATTAAACCTGAAAACTCAAAGTACTGTTTGTGTCTAAATGGCCGTAAAAAATGTGCAAAATTCAAATTAATTTACTCTACAATTTGATCTAGAAAAGCCAGAGATCCTCAGTTAGTCAGTCAGTTTTTTAAATATTTGTGGGATCATTTTGGCTTTGATTGAATAACTGTTCTTGTCCGAGAGGGAACAGTTAATTTGATCTTTTTATGGATTTATTTTTTTGAGTGTTGAGTAAAAAAGAAAAACAGTTCTACACAGAAATCGACATCTTATCCGAGTTTTAACGTTGTGCA
Source organism: Chascanopsetta lugubris (assembly GCA_016785325.1). Taxonomy (NCBI): domain Eukaryota; kingdom Metazoa; phylum Chordata; class Actinopteri; order Pleuronectiformes; family Bothidae; genus Chascanopsetta; species Chascanopsetta lugubris. The sequence goes on from JAFBJT010108719.1 coordinate 10,314, forward strand.
ATATCAAAATTTAATACTGTTTGCTGATCACCTGGTAAACAATCAGATCAACAAGCCACAAAATAAATATATTATATATTTATATATTTCTAACTATGAATTTCATTCAAAAAGAGAATAAATGACATTTTAAAAATATTCAGTTTTGGCCAAATCGATGGACCAGACAGTAAGCCAAAGAAAATCGATTGAATTGTTCATATTGATTGAACTTGTGATGAATCCTCAAACGTTACTGCAGAGTCTTTTGAATCGTTTCCACAGTGAATAATATTCGGTCTGGGTCATGTTTATGTAACTGGATGAGTTACAGTTGCTTCTGGATTCTGTCTCCGCTGGGCTTCTCGTGTCCATGTGGGGCCCCTTGTGTTGGTGCTGGCACGGGGCCCCTCTTTGTTCAAACTGCCCACTTGAATGTGTCCGTCTGTGGTGTGGACGCGGGGTCTGCGTTGGCCCCTGTACGAGCAATTATATCCTCCCCTCCCCACATGGGCTGTTTCTTGCGTCTCTCGGTTTGTGTGCGCGCTGCCAGGACGGACCCTCGGGGGCCAACCGTCAGGTGGTTCAACCATTAGTGGTTATCAAATAGATTTTATATCTCTTCAGTGATCAGTTGTGTTGTGTTGGGCATCGCTCTATTTCTGTCATGTTGTTATTTTCCAATGGTGCTGGTAGAAATGAAAATCCATGGACAAATAATTCGGTATTTTTTCAGAAGACTTTGAATCGTGCAATTTTCATATTTACCTCAAACTTGTTTTTGCTGCAAAGAAACAAAAACTAACTTTAAAAGTAATCCTTGGCAATAGAAACAGGAAAGAGGAAGCAAGAGAAAGTGGCTAGCTACCGATGAATTCTTTTTAAGTTGTAATAAAATAGGGAAACATTTTCATAAATCGTCATAGTTTCCTAATTACGTCTCCAAGCACACGTCTGCGTTTTTGTATAACGATTTTATTGTTTTCGTATGAAACAAATCAATTCTTCCAATGTCGTCGAAGTGTGAAATGTCTTTTTTCCATCATGGTTTCTTACAGTACATTCAGTTTAATGTTAATCTGAAAGAAAACATCTTTGAACTTGGCACTTAGAAAACAACAACAAAGAATTGTCACCTTGTATTCATTTAGAACAAAATTTACAAAGCCATTCAAACAGTCATTTTTTTTTTTTATAATACTTTTGTGTTTTTTAAACTCAACTGTTGAGAATATTCAAAATACACTTTTTTAATGTTGCTTCTATCTCTCTCTGTACTTACAAATATGTACATTGAAGTCCCAGGGCCTTGTCGCGCCGCGTCGTCCCGCCGGCTCTTCTCCGGTAATAAAAATCCTTTGTTTATCTTTTGAGTGTTTTATTTATACCTGCTCTCGCCGTCAGTGCTCTGTTCAGCCGAGCTCCAGTGTCTGTGAGTGTGGGACGTGCTCAGATGGACGTCCCGTGGCTGGGCTCGCTTCCCTCTGGGATCGGTCCCCCTGGCACCGGTTGGTAGGACATTGGCATGGGTGTCTTGACTGGGCTCTGCCGGAAGAGGCCCCCGTTGGGCGCCCGGTGTTTGCAGCGGATGGAGGGCATGGTGGCGCTGCTGAGGGGCAGGGGCAAGGTCCTGCCAGCTGCGGCTCCTAGTGTCCTTCCTGCCCCGTGGCCCTCCTGAAGGAAGGTGGTCACGGACATTGGCCGCGGCCCCCGGGGGTAGTCCCGGGCGGACAGGGCCTCCAGGGACTGGCTGGGCTGCATGCTGCCAATGTCCAGGGCAGAGATCTCGATGGACTGGCCCGGCAGCTGCTTGTGGGCCAAGTCCTCGTCCAGGAGGCTGTTCAAACGCTGGTGGACCTGTTCCAGGTTCACCTCTTTGTCCTAAAGATAGATGAGAAGAAAGCCAGAGCCACAATGAGCGAGCGGAATAAGGAGGAAGCAGAAAAAAGGAATGGTGGGCAGAGGAAAGGGGAGCATAAATGTAATTAAGAGCAAGTGTGATAAAGAATGAAAGTGGAAATGAATGTGCCATGAATGTGCCATGAAAGGGGTTAAGAGTTTCAAAGAAAGAATAGGATGGAGGACAGAGAGGAAAAGAAGACGGAGAAAGACGGATTATAAAGGTTGTTTCATTATCGCCATCAGAGCTGATATCTACAGAACATGCAAACGCAGGCCGCTCTTTCATTGGGTGAGACAAAGACTAACGCAGCCAGTGCTATTCATGGGCATTCAGACAACACACCGGCTTAGTTCCGCTTCATTTGCAAAAGCAAAACATATAAATTCATAATAGGCTGAGATTTTTCACGCCGTCACCCTAAAGGAGAGACATTACCTTAAAACCTAGCAAGGCATAAATATGAGGTTATTAAAAGGTAATGTGTCCGCGTCTCGAATGGACTCGGATGACGATGCGTCTTCATGCAGAAGTGCTTGAATTTTCCCCGTAATTAAACGGCCGGGCGTTTGCAGGAGGCGACTCCCACGTGAAGAGCATCGGTTGTTAACGAGACGAACTCCAATGATCCACGGAATCGACCAATTAGACTTTGTGACAGGGAAATTTAAATTTAGACATAGTAATTAGTTGAGGTAGTTTAAATTACAATGAAAAATCTTGACATCTGTTTCCAACAGAGAGTGAAGCAACACACATTCAGGAGAGGAGGGCGGAGTCAAAAAAAGAGCATGTGCATAGTCATGTGTTTTGGAAACATGCCGTGAGCGTAACTGCAAATAAACTTGCTATTTTTTTGTGGTTGTTACCACAGTATTCCTCTAGAGGGCACTCTACAGAATTATATAAAAAAATGTTAGTCATCTAACAGTTAAGGTTCACATCTTTGGTTTCAGTCAAAATATTTAAAGTAAATTTGTGTGCAAAACTTTGCTCTACACTGCCCCTACTGTTAAGTAAGGGTATCGCACTTAGATAAAGTTAGCATTACATTTACTCTCAGTACTTGTTACCTAAAATACCAAACATGTACAGTACATGCCCAGTACAGTACATGTACTGTACGTGCCCATATTGTTCAAAGTAAATAAGTCTCCTTGTGTCCCCATGCTCATTTTTGACGCCCCCGCCCCCCCAACCCCCCTCCTCACATGCACCCAATTAAAAGGAGCCACTTTCACGACACGTTAAATCACAACAAAGACAAACAGGAGATGAGATGACGGATGAAACAACTACAGTCTAAAGCTACCCGGCCCCCATGCCCCGCCCCCTTTTGTCAGGCCTCTCCTGACCTGCGTCAAGAGCCTTGGCCGCCTCCCAGTCTCCCTCTCTCTGACTGTCCATATGTGGCGCCTGGCTTCAGGTGGAGTGCTCATAATGTCATTATATGTCAATGGACCAGAGACCATTTCCAGACTGTAATCCTTAGTCACCTGCTGGAGATCAGATAACCATACATAACTCAAACGGTCCCCTGTGAATCTGGATATTGACATATAATTAAACATATTCACTACTTGGCAAATAAAAGTTATTGTTTAGCATTTTGGGAAATGCTCTTTAAGTCGCTGTCTCTCTCAGAATTGGATGAAAAGATCAATAACTGTCTCACGAGAAATTCAGGACAACGGCATCGCCTCTCATCCAGCTCTCAGCGAGAGAGTAAGTAAAGATCATTCAGAAAATGTAAACTATCATTTTGTTTGGAGGCTTGTTTCAAAGGTCTGTCATAAGGTCCACACACTGTTTGTTTGTGCCGTCATGATGTTTAACACAATTCCAAGTGATATTCTAACCACATATTTGAATAGTAAACACTTGTTGCACGTGGGCTTGAAAGATAACGGTAAAACATTTGTTTGGATCTATTCACGACTGAAGCTTTTTTTTTAATAGAGCCATCTTTTGTATATGCAAACTATTCATTCATTCAATCTTAATTATTTCTTCATAGTAGTTGGGTAATGATCCCCCTGAGCCACTGTTTGGTTCAAACCTCTATTTCAATTCTTGTGATAAGTAAAATGTTCCCATGCTGCAGACTTGAACATGTAGCCAATTAAACGACTGTTTAATTTGACCACAGGGCCAAAAGTGGACCCAATGATCACAAGCAGTTAAAAAAATTTAAATATACATGTGATTTGTTCATTAAAAAATCATTATCATCAAATAATTATTTTCATGCTGAACGCAATTAATTTCAAACGTGGATATAGAATTATTGAGTCCTCCTTCATCCTCTCAGGGGGTGATTCTTCAGAATCATTGTATTTAAATGGCAGAGCTATAAAATTTAAAGCTTTATTTTAATTTGATTGCGTAAAAATGTTAAACATGGACATAGTTCATTTGTTAAACATTAAAAGCAAGCTTGTGCTTCTTCAATGATTATTTTTTACGCTTAGCTTTTGATACATTTTTGCTGCCGCTGTTGCTTTAGTGACACCTAGTGAAATTCACCCTTAACTTCAGCCTTAGACAGAGGACGTACTTTTTGGTTCATATTTCTAAAATATGTATATACATTTCATATCTATTTCCTTTCCGTAGTATACATATTAAAAATATCTATATTTACCTTTTGAATAAATACTGCTACGATATATACTGTAATCAGTCGGCCTACACATCGTTTACAGTCACGTTTCAAGCCTGAAAAACTCCAGAGTTTGATCATGAAAATATATTTGGTCGACAATGTTTCTGATTCAAAACATAATACTTAAACACATCTTACGCTCCATGACAGAGACAGAAATGTTTGTGGTGAATCTGGCATGACAGTAGTATGTGGTTATTATGAGAGCAGCTGCACACAGGAATCAAAATCAACAGCAGTGACTCAAAGTCTCGTCTGACCCAAAACAACCAGGATTGGTGGAGATGAATTTACTGTTAACACAGAACTGGGTCCTCAGCCCGAGGTTTAAATTTTTTTAAATTTTTTAATCAGATTGTTGGATGTCACATCAGACAGACTTTAGGCTTTAGATTCTGTCTCTATCTGCTTGTGCTCACACTTTAGTTTAGGGATCCATGTCAAGCCTTAGTATTCTGGACGCCTCCTGCAAGAGGCGCTGCCCAGTCGACAGCAGCGAGATGAAGTCAGAGCTCTAAAGCATTAAGACTTGAATGGATTAGCTAAAGCGAGCGATTGTACCACTGAAACACTTTTTCGACTCAGAAGTACAATGTTCGGTATGTGCGTTGTATTTACTCTTTTCACTCCGGCTGCACTTCTCTCACACATGCGCCCGTCGTGTGGTGTTTTCTTTTGCGTTTCAGGCCAAAGTGAAGGCGGCGCCTCCGTGACTGTGCGAGAGAAGCGCAGCGAGTGCGGTGTTTGAGAGAGAAGCCTCCGCAAAGTCCCTGACACAGCACCCCAACCTCTCTCCCAACATGAGAAGGAATGAGCAGATCGATCACATGATGTCTGGACTATCATTAGGGGCACACCTATCACAACTGGGTGTACTGCAGCTCTACTAAATCGGGGCTGGCGTCAGCGCCTGCTGGATCCATAAAGTAGAGTGTGGCAGTGGCATCTCTGGGCAGGACCGGGGGGCCCGGGGGTCTGGGTCTCGACCGGGGCCTCGGAGGGGCAGGGGGACCCGTGGCGGCCACCACGGCCCGGTTCTGGGTTAGCAGGCTTAGGCCTGGGCCCTGGCCCGACGAGTTGTCGGCGGTCACCTCTTTGGGCTGCTCTCTTCGGCAGTGGTTGCTGTTCCACCAGGTCTCCAGCGCCGCCACCAGGAGGGCCAGCAGCAGCCCGGCGGCCAGGATGCAGAAGACGCCGGCAAAGCTGTGGAGGCGCAGCGCACGTCCCTCGGGCTGGGCGTCCGTGTAGCTCTGCAGGTCACAGCGGCCTTTCTTTGGCCACCATTTCTGCTTCAGGGTGTCCAGGTCGCCTTTTTCCTGAAGCTCCAAAATCCTGCGGAGGACAAATGCTGAGTGAGTTCTCCCACACACCAGGAAAACAGCGCGATAACATCCCAGGACACTGCACTGAGCCTCCGATGGCGCTGCAGTCGGAGCAGGTTCAACGCTAATTACTCATTGCACATCAAATTAGAAAGACGGTGAGGTAGAAAATGAAACGGAAAAAAAAAAAAAATGGGATGATTTTCAAAGACACATGAGGGGAGATAAGAAACCTGACATACGACTCCTCTGCACTGTAATTACATGCAGTTCATCTTAAATGTAATGTATGAATGTAAATATATGCTCAAATCAGATTAGCTTTTGAGGTCATTTAAAGAAAACGTTAATTTCAAAAGCTACCGAGAGGTAATTATGCGCAGCAAATGTATTACATGTACCGCATACGGTACCCATTGCTCTGGTTTGAAGAGGGTGGGACATTTCTAAGGATACTTTATGATATATTAAGAATTTCCTGTGGGGGGCCATGATGCCCTTTCGTTTAGCGCTTATATTTTTAAGGTATGAGGCAATGAGATGTTTCTGTAAATCACTTTCCAATTGTGTCTGCCTCTCCACAGAATACCCCAAAACAGGGAAGCAGTTTCGCTAATACCCATGGTGAGTAAAATATCGCAGCTCACACCACAGCAGAGAGTCGAGCGCGTGAGCGAGGCAGTGCTGAAACGTTTTGTAAAAAGCTGACAAGAGCACAAAGACAACTTCTATGTAAACAAAACAAAAAACAAACAACGGCAAGATGAAGTGGGTTTCATATCGAACTGAGTGAGCATGCAAGGCCTCATGATCAAACACTGCAGCCAGTCCATTAGTTAGTGCACAGGTGGCTGAGAGGGATATATGGGATGTCCTGCAGGAGAATAATGACGGCTGAACACAAACAGAGGCAAGACAGTGAATCTGTCCCGTCGGAGCGGTTGGGTTTTTGCACAGTCATCATTCAACCTCTTCAGCAGTGACTGGCACATACGTGGCAGTGCGCGAGCCGGCACATCCATTCACAGTATAAAGAGCCACGCGGCTGCACACAGCTCCTGACGTTAAATGATTTTAAGAAAAATTTACACTACAGCGCCTTCATATATTCATCATTTATTTTCCTGCTGTTGATGTATTTAAGATCTTTCACCGTGGAACAGTTTGAGTTATCAATCCTCCAATTCCAGACAGTGTTTGTTCTGAATTTATATTCAAGTCGGTGGAGAGAGCCTCATGCCATGATTTAAAATTCACTTATATCATTCTTGTGCAGCTGTGATGAAAAGACGTCTGGAGGAGGGGGCGGTGGGGGGGTAGACAGACTAAAAAACAATGGGAAAACCGTATGAACAGAGAATATAAAACATGCTTCACTCAAGCTGTTTTTCTTCAGAGAAAATGTCATGAGAGGAGGTCGAGTCCCAAATATCCCGACAGTATTTATACTAAAAAAAAATAAAATCATATTTTCACAGCTCTGGCCTTGTGTGTGTTTTTTTTTTGATGAGCTGATCTTTCTACTTCTTCGCATGATTGCAAGCAGTTTTCAAGTCTGGCTAATGCCCCATCAGTCAAGTAGCATTAAGAGTGTGCATGCGTTTCAGACATACTTCTGGGAGAAGAGGTCTCGGTAAGGACTGCCGTGCTGCATGGCCAAGCCGTAGCCTCTGGTGCTCATGCTGTTCCCGGCCACGGTCAGCGTGCAGTCGTCGTCTGTCAGGGCAGCGTACTCCACCACAGCCATGTCCCACAGGAACGCATACGACCCTTGCTTCGCCTGCGCAGTCACGGAAATCACGGACAGGGTGACCATTCAAACACAAAACAGTTGGAAGTACCTTTTGACAAATTCACACTGAGTTCGCCGCGACTGACTGGCTCGAGAGATCAATTTCAAAAGGCTGAAAACATGACAGCATTGAGTTTCACCTTTGACCGCCCAGATCGAATCACTTCATCCCGTAGTCTTGATGAAACTGTGTGCTAAGTTTGAAAGGATTCCCCGGACACGTTCCTGAGATTATGACAATTGTGACTTTGACCTTCAACCAATCGAATCAGTTCATCCTTCAGACGCAATTGAATTTAAGCGTTTCTCTCATTGCTATCTTGAGACATTATGTTTTCAAAACAGGACTAAATAAATAACACATGCAGTGTGAATCTGACTCCAGGCAGAAAGTAGCACATGCAATAGTTTCCTCTGAACTCCAGTGTTGTAATAGTCCGTGAGAACATAAATATGTACTGAGGTAAAACTTTTAAAAAGCACCTTCTCCTAGATGTATGTGTACAGGCACCTGTCCTGACAACACGGCTCCCGCTCGATAAAGTTGCTTTTAAAGAGAACTTGTCTGGACTCCTCTGTCATTTGTTTAATTATGGATTATTTTTCACCCGGCTCTTTGTAAGCGTGTCTGTGTAGATGAGTGTGTGTTTGTGTTTAAAGGATGACAGAGGAGAGAGAGCGAGAGCGAGAGAATGCATTAAAAGTGAATTTAGCGGCGCCGTGCAAAGTTTGTTGAGAATAATTAAAATTCCTTACAATACAGCTGATTAAAAATATCACTTTACTCGTGGGTGTGTGTATGTCTGCATGTGTGCGTGTGCCAATCAAGGAGGAGGGAAATTACTGCACTAACTTTTAAGTTTGTTCCTACCTGCGTTCCTGCTCTGGTCAATTCCTACTTATCACCAAGGCTGAGCGAATGTTTGTACAAAATTACATTTGCATGGGGCTCATTTAATGTATCTGTACATTGGAATATTATGATATTACAGTTTGTTTTCTTAAAGGCTGTTACCAAGAAGCCCACAGAAAAACAGGGAGTCTTAAAGGTGCAGTGTGTAAGATTTTGGTCAATTTCTGCCAAAATAAATGAGTAAAACTCACTTTCTTGATTCCTGCGGATGGGCTGCTGACGGAGTTCTCGAAGCCGTTGTTCTTGTTTATGGTTTTCCAGAGCTCTGCGAACGTGTTGTCCTGCTCCAGGGGGTTGGTGCCTTTTGCCCGGAAATACTCGTACACGGCCGAGTCCCTCACCGTCCCATAAACCAGGTCCGCCTGCTTGGAGAGGTCCTGGAACGACCTGCAGACACATCGTACATCAGAGTTAGTTCAGAAGATTTGAAAAGAAAATGGGTTGCGGAAAAATGTGAATTTCACTCGGGGGACTATTTCCTTTCATGCCAACATTAAGAGAAGGTATTTCAGTCTTTATTCAATGAAGCTAAGATGCTTTTAAAAGGCAAAATTACCCATTTCTCCCTCCTTCCACTTTATCAACGTAAACTAGATCAAGAGGAGCAACACAGATCAAACTCACCCTCATAAATAATCTCTTCTTGTGTCGTTACGTAGGGCCTGGTCTACATGTTTGTTGCCAACAAAGCCATTGTGCGTTCGATACACCAGCTTTTAAAACACGACCAATTTAGAAAAAAAAAACGTACTAAATAAGAACAGTCCTGTCTCATGAAAAACACCTTTATTAACCCACCTCGGCCTCTTTGTTTGCGTCCCTCCACACTCACAGGGAAAATGCTCTCCATTTAAACATCTAGGCTTCAACTCCCTGCAGGTCCACTCTGCTCCACCGCTAAGCCCTAAAACCACCTCTCTAATGTACACTGGCGCAAATCACTAATCAGCCAGCTCTTTATCGGCTGAATTAGCTGCCTCTGTGACGCCCGCTGCTTCGGACGTCGATGCCAACGTTCCCCCCCCCCCCGAGCCGCCACTTTGTCCGTCCCTGCCAGTGGCGATTGCACACAGAGTAATGACGGGACTGGTTGGGTGGTTAAGTTTCAGAGCGATTGTGGGCTCCGTCCTATGATTGGACATTAACCGCTAATAGAGTCTGCACCAAACTCTAATCTCCTTTTTTTCCCCTTCTTTAAAAAAATAAAAATAAAATAAACAATACAAACTATACACAGAGCAGACTATATATGAAACTACTCTCTCCTGATTGAAATGTCTATTATGTGGAGGCTGTGTGGGCAGTGTGAAATGAGGTCTCCTTGAAGCAGCTGTATTTTATATGTAAAGATAATTGGCAATTCTGTACAGCATCATATTTGCTTAATGCCAGTGTCTGTGCAATTAGGGTTTTTGCCTCCGGCGTAATTTGAATGACAATCTACCCAGACGATTACCCACTTCCTTGACTTGAACTGGCTGCATGTGTTTGAAATGCTGCCTCCGTCCACGTCGCACATCTCTTTTCAACAACAAAAGACGTAAAGGGCGTAAACAATACTGCGATTTCTCTTTCTTTCCTTTCTCCAAAATCAAGAATCCAATATCTTATCTCCAGATTGTTGAACTTACTCAGCCATTTAATTGGAAGCCTATCTGGTGTAGCAGCGGTTGTTGGGGAGAAAGAACAAGTGAGAGACACAAATAACTGATTAGATATTGGGTGGATTTGTGGCTTATTTTGTCAGACTAAAGTACAGGCTCTGCGGCATGGACTAAAACGTTCAGCTTTAACAGCTTAATTTCACGCAACTAGACAAACATGTTGACTGTGGATTTATAGATTTGAGATAAATCATCAACATAAATATTAAGATCCACCAGCTGGAGTCAATAGAAGAACTTAAAGCCACTTTACTGAAGGGAGAGAAAAAAAATATATGAAAAGCTATAGACAGATGGCATTGAAACCACCGCCAGTAAAATGAAACATTTCACCGGGGACGTTATCAGGAAGTGGTTGTTTGAAGTTGACCATGTGTTTGTACGGCGGACATCTGTCAGACATTGTTAAGAGCTTTTCCTTGTTTTGCTTTTCTGCTCTCAAAGCGAAGGAACGTACACTTTGATTCTTGATCAATACACAAAGGTCTGACCGTGCCCTCTGGTCAATAGTTAGAATGGCTGGGCAAAGATTAAAAGGAGCACAGGGCCAGACAACAACAACAACACACACACAACCTTGTACTTTTATTTTAGTGGGGCCACCGGTGCCATTGTCTCTAGCCTAAACCATCACCATTACATTTCAAATTCTAATGCATAGCATAACTCTAACCCTAAATGATAAAGAGTTTGTGACCCTAAAACTAACTCAAGAAGGAGTTTAACGACTAAGTGATGAATTATTAAAATAATTGGCTGTTTAAAAGCAAGGCAAACGTCTAAATGTATACAGTTCCTCTGTCTTGACCAGAAAGTTTAATGCAAGAGCCTTGTCCAAGAATATATATATATATATATATATATGTATATTAAATAAGTTACTGACTGGCAATTTCCCTTGAAATTTCCCTTCCCAGGAAAAAAAAGCTGATAGTGGACATGGGGCGAAATGAATATTCAGTTTACTGCAATATGGCACTTTACCAATGACACACCTAAATGGTGCACACTGAAACTTTAATCTACAACCAAATGTTGGTCCCATGAGGTCCGGTAGCATTGATTATGCCTGCGTTGATGCTGGTAAAGGTCCTGAAGAGGTGATACGACGACCACCACTAATTACCTCTAATGCGTTCCAGTTAAAATCGAGGGTAGTAAATTGCTGCTTTGTTGTTGATAATGGTTCAATTTGAGCTTTTTTTAAATGTAAAATTAGCCATGGCCTTCACGATCAAAGCAACATTAACCACTCCACAAAAACACAAGTGTTCATCCAAAGAGTTCAATTAATTAGTGTGAATCCCTGTGATATCCTGAAGGACAAATAAAGAAACTCATCTGCACTCGCTCTCTCTCGCTCTCGCACTCGAGCAACATACCAACAGTTTAATCTGGCTGTGTGGGAGGGAACCGTTCCACCTCTGTGTCCCAGGGCAAAGGCATTTCAGAAACAGCTTAAAAAGCCATGTTGTAATGTTTGAAGAAAAAAAGTCGTGCACAAACGTCGACTAAAGCACTTCTTTATCAACTCAAGTTGATAATTGTTCCCTTTACACCCAGCCAGCAAATTACGCAAACAGCCGTTTAAAAGCACAATAGACTGAACTGCATATCAGCACATACACAGTGTGGAGCACACAGAGATGAAGTCTATATATTTCATCTCTTCTGGCTTCTGCTTTTCCTCATATACCAGAAATATAGACTCCGGCTTGCAGGAGACTAAAATTTGATTTCTCCCAGAATCATAAAAAAAAAAAAAAACCCTACAACTTGATTTTCGGCCAGACTGCAGATATACTTATTTTATGTGGTTTTTAAAACTCAAGTC
>JAFBJT010108719.1:22639-46702 GCA_016785325.1 Chascanopsetta lugubris
GCGAGGGGAGGGGAGGGGGAGGGGGGGGGGGGGGGGGGGGGGGGGGGGGGTAGGCACTCTTAAAAGAAGTCCTTCTCGTGACGGTGGGGCACAGTGCAGCTTTGAACCGCAGCCATGTGACACGACACATGTACCTTGTGGTTGTAGGAGTCGGCCACATAGAGCCGGCTTTGTTCCGGGGCCCAGGCAACACCGAGGGGATGCTGCAGCTTGGCATCCACCCCTTTTCCATCCACGTCCCCGAAAGCAAAAAGGTTCTGGATTTTAAAAAAAGGACGAGACAAAAATGGCTGTGAGCGATCGAACAAAGAGATACAACAAGAATAAATGCAGCTCGTGTCTCTTAAACCATCTTCAAACGCGGGGGTGTGAAAAGCCATTTTAGTTCAGGGGCCACATGCCGACCAATTTGATCGCAAGTGGGCGGGACCGGTCAAATCAGAGCATAATTACCGCCTCATCATCTCGCGGGCCGGAGTGGGCGCTCTGGCCCTGCTCTAACACAAGCTGAAGCCTTTGGTAGAAACCGTGAGCTTTTTCATGGGATCGATAATAGCGATGGAAACACTCCGGTAATAATAGTTATGAGGAGCCTTCGGTAATCACTGAAGGTCAATAAGGTCTCACGACACAGACGATCAGGCTGTTATACCCTCACAAAAACATTTTTCATTTCCACCAAAATAATTGCAAATCATTTCACCTAAATTGTGCCCGACGGACCTTTATAACATCACAGGACAACATATCATTTCCATTATTTTTCACAGAGCAATAACAAACAAATTACATGACCATTTCCAACAAATGGAATCAGTCGAATGTGACGCCGGACAGACATATTAATATTACAGCCAATCAACACACAATTCATGAGGGATTGGAAAGAACCGAGCTAAATTGCTATTTTCACGCCATCATGATGATAACATAAATAAAAAAAAAAAAAGAAATGAGGTAGTCCCATCTGCGACGTTCAATACCTGAACAATGGCAGGAGATAATCTATTACTGCATGTGATCAGCAGTGCAGGAGATAAAACGGAGAAATGTTAATTACTTTACACCGTGAAACTTTCACTGGCACATGTCATATCTGCCTGCTGCACACTCACTTGTTGGAGCTTTAATCCGCTTTACAGGTTTAATGTTTCCTTGTCTCGGTGCGACAGGGGAATTGTCCAGAGGCAGTAGATCTCGCGCCGCATTATTGGCTCACTGCCAAGTTGAGTGAACTGTGTATGACTCCTCATGTGCGACCACAAGAGACCCACAGGAGTTTACAATAAGTCCACCATAGTGTCGGTAAAACCACCGCCACACGACTATGGAGCAGATATGTGCATTTTGCCATTTTGAACATTTAAATAAAAACCTATTCATCAATACATTCATTTTAGGAGAGGATCTGGATGTATGGGTCTCTTGTTTTACGTGGCAAGAGACCCTCTCGGTCCAGGTGTTGGTAGACGGCATTAAAGCAGGTTACTCGTTGATTTATAGTTTAGAAATATGAATCAATATTTTCTATCTGAAAACAAACGGCCCCAAAGAAATTGTGGCATTGAGCATTTCCTGCGGTTGTTGTAGATAACCATTAAATGACTACGGAATAGAACGGACTATTCATTTCCTGCACTTCCTGTTCCGGCTCCTCATTGGAGAGAATTACCCATAAATGGACAAACATATCCCAAAGATGAAAAACCACCGCTCCACGCCCCTTTAGATGCACTTGTTATGCAGCTGGTTTAGTGAAGAATTGAAAACCACTCTCCCCTGATAGTGTAAAGGAAACAAGCGAGTAGAAAATCAAAGGGTAGTAGAAGAGGCATCCACTGAGGCAGGCACACACACACACACACACTATCTGTTCATCCAGCCATCAAGTGTCATACACCCACCATTGGGTCTCGCTCTCCCCCGACCAGCAGCTTGACAGCCCCATCTTTCAGAGCGAGGGTGCGGATGGTGCTGCTCTCGCTATCTGCCACAAACAGGCAGCTCCAGGGCTCCTGCGGGGCCAAAGCCAGGCCTGAAGGCTGAGCGAAGCCAGCCTTGTGGGGATAGGAGTTGTTCCGGTTCTCCTCGCTGCCGCTGCCTGCCCATCGCACACATGTGCCCGCTGTCAGCAAACTGTGAAGAGAAAAAAAAAAGTTTTTTTTAAGGAAAACAGTCGAGATCACAAGGGAAATACGACACAAGGGAAGTGCAGGATTTTAAAGCCAAGTGTAATTCTCGGATTTAAAATGTTCCCTGTTGTCAAGTCGCCTTGACAGTCCTGCACCGGTCTCTCACCTTCCTTTGGGCAGATTTCCATCCTGAAGAAACAAAGCCCAGATCTGGTGGGTCCCTGCCATGGCGATCCACAGCACGTTATCTTCCTCTCCGCCTACTCTTGCAAAAGAAATGCACATGCATTAACACACATGAAAACAAAACACACACACAGTCAATATTGACAGCACTTACCGACTCATCTAATAAAGATTCTTCTGCCTCTCTGGTAAAGATGGAAACAGGAAGAATAGAACCCTTATTAGATGTTTAAGAGCTGTAATGAATTCATACTTTTTTTGCTCGCAAGTAGGTTTGAGTCATACGATAGGAGTGAGGGGTGCAGCTCTACAGGCAACAGCCCCCTGTCTGACGAAGCCCACATGTCGCCTCAAGACACAAACAGCAGAGACAAGGCTGACATCATGATGGATGGACACACACACACACACACACACACACACACACACACTTTATGCAGCACAAGCTCAAACCCGCTCTTACATCTGTGACAGGAGCATTTGAGATGTGGTACCCGACAACAACAACACTGACATGAAATATGCAATGAGTGTGTGGCAGGACTTTGAACATGGACGATAGTATTCAAGTTCAAAGGTCCAAAAGTAATGACCATAACAAAAGCAATGACCATATCTACTATACTTCTTAAAACCACGGGCAAGATAAACCACCGCCTCCATCCTCCATCACCATCCAGGAAAACCTGGGCTGGAGTTTTCGGTCGGATCAGAGGGGACAGTGTGTGAGCCTTCCACCTTGAGAGGACGTTCTGGGCATTTTGAAAAGATATTTGTCGGTGGATGAGCAGGAGCAGCTGTCTGACCTCATTTCCAGGAGGGGTCTGCACCGCAGTTCCTCTGAGTGTGGTGTGTGTGCGCAGGAACAGATCATCCTTAAAAAGGTGACTGTTATTAAAGACAACACCCAACCCTGTTTACGAAACCCTATCCCAAAAATCCAACAGAGCAGGTTTCAGGGCCAGAGACAAGAGGTCTGAGGCTCAGTCTCCGAAGGAGCAGGTTTAAACTTGGCCTAAGCTTCAAAATGGTATCCTTTTTTATTGTTATTTTATTTGTTTCACATCTGTCACGTTTCTAAATGCTCTTATGTTCCTTTTTAATGCTCCTTCTTTTATCGTAAAGCACTTTGAGCTGCAATGTTTGTGTGAAAAGTGCTATAAAAATAAAGTTTATTATTATTATTATTATTATCTTTGGCTTGCTTTCCATGGAGTCACATTAAGAGTAATGCGGGCAAAACCTGCATCAAACAACATTCAAGACACAGAGAAACAGATCGCAGTAAACATGCAGGAAATCAGATTAACCAAGAAACCTTTGCGGGGGCCTGACAACCCCCCCTTCAAAGTCAATCAAGTGTTAGTCACATCACAAATGTTCTTTTCACTCTGCTGGAAAATTGGTGGAAATATCAATCTCTCCATATCAAAGACAGTGGAAAACAAATTCCACAGTCGCCTTCTTTGTTCGGAAGCAAAACATGATTGAATGGGTTATTTTTGTAGTTCATCATTCCAGCAGGTTTCTAGGAAATTCATCAAACATTTTTTTTCCATAACCCTGCTGACAAACACCTCCTGGCTTAAGATTACAAATCAATCAAAGTAAATGTATTTTGACAAAATGGGAAAACAACAATTGAAACCCGACAAATGAATAAGTCACAGATGAGGCGTATTTTCAAAAACCACCAGTGTTTGCGCACTCTCTGTATATGAACACACCGACTGAGTTTTTTTCAATTCGCAAATTTATCTGAATACTCACATTGGGACAAACATTTTAGTATTAAAAGTTGGAGTTTAAAAAGCTTTTGGCTTTAAATGAAAAAAGGGCCAAGCTTAGTTTATATGCAAAGAAATGAATAAGAATAGAATTTGCTGGGGCAAAAATAATAAAAAAAGAGAAATGGGAAAGGGCTTTGATCTTAAATGGAATATCTTAGCAAAAATAAGAGTAGGGATTTGACAGAGAGGCTTATTGTCCATAACTCGAGATCCCAAAGATTAATAATGATCTTCCAATCATTTAATTAGAATTGTTTGTCTACCTCTGTGCATCTTTAATAATTGTGTTATTTGTGAAATGCTGTATTTTCTATCCAGTCGGGTTCAGAGCAGCAGGAAGCACCTCAGCGTTTATTGACCAGTTGTTGCTATTTCTCCATGAAAGCCTTCAGGAATAGATGCTTTTGAAAAAGATTTTACTTTGGAGGATTTGTGGCTTCGAGTCTCCTCCCTTACACCAGTTGGATTTGCCGTGTGCCCACATACATGCCAAGCTACAGTATTGAAGGAACGTTCCGTTAGAGCTGCTGATACTGCCACAAGCCACCTGTCCTGACTCTGTTTTAGCCAAAAAACAAACCCATCACAACGAGACACTGAGAGAAAATGAAAAATACACAGAAAGCAGCAGAAATTTCGGAAAGCAATGAATTTGTGCATTCGATGTCATTCAGTTTTCCTATAGAGAATTTGACGACTATTTTGACAATCTGCTTTCCGTGGTTGACTTTCGATCTTTAGAATAACCCCCCGTGGAGAGTGTGATCACAGAATTCAAAGCCCACTCATTTCCTTGTCGTCATCTCTGTCTGCCTGAACTCTGACCTACGGACAGGAACAATGCCAGACAATGCCGAGGCAATTTAAGAGAGAGAGAGAAGGAGGCGGAGCCGATGTCTATCTCTGGGGTTATTGATTGTGGAGGGTGTGATTCTCTGTGACGAACGGCGAGGGGAAGGGCAGGAGCAACAAGAAAGGAGGAGAGATGACGAAATGTTTTAAATGTTGCCCTTCAGGTTCCTGCCTGCGCGACTTGACTCACCGGCGGTGCCGAGAGTCACATCCCAGGGAGAGCTGATTGGCTGCCGGGGTCCCGCGGCCCCGCCCTCTCTGTCTGTGCCTTGGGCTCCCGTGCCAGCGATCGTGCTGACTCGTCCCTCCACCAGGTCGATCTAACAAGAAGACACAAACACAGACAGACAGTCATAAATATAGTGACACAGAGAGAGAGGGGGGGGGGGCGGTTGTTATTTTAAGAAACCTTTGTGGTCACTACCTTTCGGATAAGATGGTTTTCGGTGTCTGCCACGAAGACGGAGTCACCTTTAATGGCCACGCCCTGAGGGGAGTTAAAGGAGGCTTCAGACAGGTCACCATCTTGTCTTCCACTTTCAGGTCCTGCAACAGACGTCACCCAGTCTAAATGTGGGACAGTGGATCTCTCAAATTCATCGGGTGCAGAGTCAGCAGGGTTCAGGATTCAAAGGACACCTTTAAAAACGATTCTTTGGGGTTGTGCAGTTTGATTTCTTCAGCCTCCTCCTGCTACAGTTGGGAATTAGAACTACAAAGACTTTTACACGTAGAAAACTAACGGTAATAATACAACCTACTGAGGACTGACGTGGAAAAAGCAGAACCTGACTTTCAAAGTAAGTCTGTACGTCCGTTGAAATAAAAATATCTCCAATGTCAATAAAAATAAGACTTTAATTCATAGCTAGTTTATTTAATCCCATGACCTTTTGATTTTGCTCAGGGGGACGTGATCCATTACACAGGGTGTTAAACCTCTTGCACCGAAGCGTATTGATACATCATTTAATCTTTGACTTTTTTTCCATCATAAAACAAAACTCGCCCTCCTCCTCCTCACTGTCCAGCTTGAGGCCAACATAAACATCTAGAGCTGTGACAAGTGGTCAAACCCCGGAAAACCAGACCAATCTCTCTTTCAAAAGTCTCTTTCTCCCTCTACTCATCTTGTACACATTAAAAGCCAATTCCCAGCATGCACTGGTGCACCGATGCCAAGCGCTCTGTTGGTCTGGGGACAAGCACAGAAAAACCATGTGGCTCCTCTGAGGGTTGCTCAAGCATGAGAGAACTCTAAAAATATCAATATCATTTCTGTTTGCTTGTGCAACGGATCCTCATCATTTCAGCGCAACAACAATAAACCAGACGTTTTATGTAACCACTCCTTTCAAACTCTCACAGCTTTTGCGCAGAAACTCTGTCCTCACCTCCGATGACGTGCGACAGCTGTCCGGTGGTGGACGCCACCAGGACGCGGTGATGCCCGGTGTCGGCGATGGCCAGCCTTCTCTTGTTGCCGTCTATCGCCACCTTCCCGGGGAAGGACAGGATGCTGGGTGGCAGGGAGTCTTTGTACAGCTTGACCCCCACCGAGTGGCTCTTCAGCAGGCCCCGCGAGCCGTAGTGGCGCAGGGCGACGCCGGTGAAGAGCGCGAGCCGGTCGCGGTGGCCCTCGCCCACCAGGGAGAAGAGCAGGTTGCCGCGTGGCCCCAGCAGAACCAGCGTGGGCCAGCAGGACACCTCCAGCTCATGCCAGAGCCGCGCCTCGCTGTCGTTCACCACCGGGTGGCAGATGTCGTAGCGGAGGACGGCGCTACGGACGTTGTCCAGGACCTAGGAGAAGGATTGGTACAAATCACGGGGAGGGGGAATTCATATTTGTATTATTTAGAATTATCGTTTGTAATATTTAGATTAGTATTCGAATTATTTATTTTTCACTGTTAAATACAAAAAAAGAAATATAATCAAATGTGGAAAAGATAATTTCATAATAATACAAACAAACAAGCATTTTCATCATAAATGTTCATCATCGTACATAAATGATTGAAGGAAAAAGGGACTTGTTACATGTTTTTTTTGCACCATACACAAATAATCAACTTTATCATTTCAATTGAACTTTCCATAAATTTAATTTCTTTGTGGCTTTAAATTAAGAACACTCAGTCATAATAAAACAAGCAGAGACGAGCCAGAGAAGCCTTCCCGAATGCAAAATAAGAGACACATTTTTTAAATGACTTACCTTTTCATTGGGGAACTTGGCCGAGTGCACGCCAACAATTACCAATCCATCTGTGTAACAAATGAATAGAAACACAGAGCTTTAATCATCCATTAACCAGCTTAATATCAGTCTTTAAGGGGGAGACGCTAGAGACAGCAATACATTCAATAACAAAGATGAAGCTCCGTAAGATACACTTAGTAAATCACTGTCAGTAAGTTGCATAAGGGTGATGAATAACACTATCAAAGACGGTAAACACCACAGGGATGTACACACACACACACACACACACACACACACACACACACACACACACAAAAAGCAAAATAAACTTTTTTATAAACTCTTTAACTAAGATCTCCTTAGTTGACTTTTTGGTTGGACCCCCAGGTCTCAGCCGAGCGCATGGAAACATCGAGGACATTTGACGCTGCGAGTGATGAATATTCTCAGTATACATCAAAGACAACCGAACACTTTGGTCCTTGTCTCCACAATGTGAACAAATGGTTATCATATCACTTTTGATAAGGTCAGCGTGTGTTCGCATGTTTACGCAACCGAATGGCCTGAAGCTGAAAAACACAAATTTGTGAACCCAGAATAAACAGACTTTTGTGAAACTCAAACTGGCAGATATGGACGTTTCCTTCCTGTTGCCATAACAGCTTCAAACTCGTGTTAAACCACAGTCACATTTACACACGTCATTTCCCTTCAATTCAAAAATGTGACAATACTAAATTACATTTCTGACACTCCCCCCCCCCCCCCCCCCCCCCCCGCCTCCGTGTTCCCTGTTGTTGGATGGATGTTCTATTTTAATTTATTCAAACTTGACCGCTCATACAGACCGTCCGTTTGGGACGGCTTATAAATATGGAACATGTACATTTAATTAATCATGCATGTGCAGCAGATAACGACTGAACACAAAAACAAAAGCTGAAAAACAAATCCAGCCTGTTTGAATGAAAGTCTTTTCAACAGGGCATTCAGCACCTAAGGGGGCAACTTCACAACTACACTCTGACACACTGTACCTTTAAAACACAAAATAATGAAAAGCATTTCATTCTCTCACATTCGTTTCATTTTCCGGGTATAAAACTAGAACATTTGCAGCAGTAAAAAAAATGCAATAACATTTTTATGTTCATGGATTAAACTCATCACTCACTCACAACTTAAAAAGCATTTCTTAAGACAACATTTGAATGTGATCAAACTGTTTTTTTGGGCCCAGGACATCGCATTTTCAAATGATGACATAAGAAAAGTAGGACAGAACTCAACAGAATGTCGGGGCCCAACAGTTCAGCCATGATGCGCCTGATTCTACCCACATGGATATCTGCTTAGAACCCATTAATTACTCCCTTAACTTATATTCAAAGTGACAACCCCAACTCAGTAGTGTAAACAAAAGGTGAAAGCATGGTTTTTGCCAGCAAAGACAAACCAACCAACCAAGCGACCGGTCAAACACATCACCTCCTTGGGAGAGAGGAGACAAAAGTCCTCAGTCCTTTCTCAACGGACCCTCATGGACATTTTCCCCACAGAAGTCAAAACACTTGAGTCTCAAACATTCAAACGCAATGGAGCCTGCAGTGGATTTCGTCACCGTGGCCTGTGCCAAGTGGTTATAGTACCAGCACAGATTGCGGTGACGATGGGTGGGTGGTGGGGTGGGGTGGGGTGGGGTAGGACTGTGGGAGTGACTGGACAGGGTGGCTCCCACACCTCACTGACCAGAGCAGCAAACAGAATGTACCCACAGCAGTGCCAAAGATAAGCCAAGAACGATAATGTGTGTGGTGGCACTGCAGCAAGAGTGTGTGTGTGTGTGTGTGTGTGTGTGTGTGTGTGTGTGTTCGTTCCCATCCTGGCTCACAACCAAATCTCAAGCTGCACAGCTTCCTCTGAAGATCCCCTGAAGGACTCGAGTCAGTCGGATGTGATTACGCTCCACGTGGATTGGCGACACAAAGGGCCGCACAGCGAGCTGCAGCGGGACACAATTACGGCACCGCTACTCGTCGACACTGCAGCTCGGGGGAAATATTTTTAGTCGACCGACTCTTCACAGCTCAGATAAGGAGGCGGCGTGCGCTTGGAACAGATGAGGACAAGCTGATGCACAGCATGTCTGTCTCTGTCCCGGTGAACTGCCCCCATGACACAGCACGACACATCAGGCACCAGCGGATTTGTGGTTTCCTGCGCTGAGGCCTGTGCCGAGTGGTCGTAAGAACGCTTTAAGTGTAAGGAGGGCTTTCGTTTTTACCGGTTCGTTAAGATGATTTGGAAGTCGTTAACGATCCCTTGACAACGAGAAATAATTCACAGACACTGGGAACAATTCATCATAGTTAGCAAGAGGGCGACAGCTTTACTACGGAGTCGCAAACTGCGTTGTAACTTCATTTCAAGCTGGCACGGTCTTACAGAGATGAAAGTGGCACGCAATTAAGTTTGAAAATCACAAAACACAGTTCACATTGGATTACTTCACATTCATCTGATACTCAGCGTTCTCGTTAAAGACACGTGATGCACAAAATGAATGAAGCATGTGCAAAATATGTATGGTGAAGGGGACATACATGACGCAACCATGACAGGCCATCTGGACCAAGCACATTCATAACAAGCCCACAGACGTCCCAACTGTAAAGGCAATGCAATGCCTGATTCCGTTTGGTCCTTTAATTGCATAATATCCACCATCTGCCACAAACAACGCATGGTGGAAGAAACAGAAGCCACTCTGTCCATTTGTTCTTTGAAGAAAGATTATCTTCATAGCTTGATAATCTCAAAGAAAACTCGGTGTGGCAGAAATCCTCCCACAGCGTACACATTAATAACAATGAAATGTAGAGCAGCATAACAATGAATAAACATTTGCATTCAACACATAATGAACAGACAAAAGCAGCAAAAAACACATTCAATAATTATGTGGTGAAAGCACAAACAATCCATTATCTATTATTTTCATCGTTATGCTAGAAATGTCATTAAAACCCACACGGAACTTCATCTGTGGACATGTTTTTCATGTCTGGCACATTCTTTGTTTATGGCGGAGAAAAGAACTCCCATGACCCGACGTGAGTTCATGACCCCAAACTCAGCCCGTGTTATTGTTTTGACTTGCAAACCCCTAGTGGCTGAAGTCACGTACCGCGGGTTTGACTGATCCATTCACTAAATGTGCCACTTTATACACGAAGCCCTCGATGCGACTCACGAATGTAATGTCGATGAAGTGTCAACAACACATTTAGAACATTCATTCCCAGGCTTGTTTTGGTGCCCGAGATGAAAGCTTGTAAGTGTCCGTACCTTCAACGGGGTGCGTCTTCTCCAGCCGGTGCAGATCGGGCAGGATGTGCATGCAGTTGATGCAGCAGTAGGTGAAGAAGTCCAGCAGCACCACTTTGCCGGCCAGCTCCGTGTTCAAAGACAGAGGCACCTCTGTGTTCAGCCATTCCAAGCCTGCAGCGGATCACAGAGTGGGAGAGCGATGCCAAGTTAATGCTAATTACATTTAGTCACAGTGTGGGCATATGCTTCGACAGTGCCCACTGCGCTCATTCAAAAAGGAGGGTAACGCTGATGGTGGCGAGTTTCCTGTGGGTTAAATCCGTCTCTGGCCAAACAAAGACTTCACTTCATGAGAGACACGGCTGGGCTGTGCCAGCAACTCTGAAATATTCACACTTTTAACCATCGAGTGCCTAAAGATAGGAGCATGACGGATTGTGTCTGATAACATTTTCTATGCTCTTAAGTCACCTTTGCTCGGATCGGATTTGCCCCGCTGGAGTCACATTTATTTTGAGAATGTGCAGCTAACTGTGTATGTGTATATGGACACGCCTGCAGCATGTGAGAGCCACAATAAGCGCGGGGGGGTGGCTATGAGGGGATGGCGAAACAAGTGTTGGGTAAAGAGGAAGAGTAAAAGGGGGCAGTTGAGGCGAGGGGCCTGGAGTGATGACAGGTCATGTGAGTTCGACTGAAACATAAACAAGTTCATCCCTTGCCGTTCAATTAGTATTTACTCAGAAATGACAGCATATAAACACCATATGCAAAGTGAGCCATTTGTATCAGTGTCACACACACGACCATACAACCCCTATTTAAATCAAGGTTCAATGGCCTATATGCTGACTCACATGGTTTCTGCTTAAAAGCCAGTTCTCAATGAACAATAATTCTCATCTTGGTGGCACTTGACTCGGTTAGATCAAGGTTAAATAGCGCAAAAGCGTTTCACCCCCCCCCCCCCCCGCCAAGGGTGATACAAGTACAGGGCGAGAGGAAAAAATGACTATCACGATTTCACAGTCTAAGCGCTTTCGACTGAGGAATTGTGTGATACAGCTTTACTCAAGTTCAATGTGTAAAATAATGATAAAGTAGACTGAATTCTCGAACCCTTTGTGATTCGTGTGCCCTGAAACTGGGCTGTTACATGAGAGGAGGAGAGTAGAGCAGAGAGGAAAGATTAACAAGTATAATTTACACATGTGAGGAGGGTTCTATAGCAGGATTTTTTTCACAGCAGTCATTCGGGAGAGAACATGGAATGACTATCACGATTTCACAGTCTCAGCGCTTTCGACTGAGGAATTGTGTGATACAGCTTTACTCAAGTTCAATGTGTAAAATAATGATAAAGTAGAATGAATTCGCTATCCCTTTGTGATTCGTGTGCCCTGAAACTGGGCTGTTACATGAGAGGAGGAGATTAGAGCAGAGAGGAAAGATTAACAAGTATAATTTACACATGTGAGGAGGGTTCTATAGCAGGATTTTTTTCACAGCAGTCATTCGGGAGAGAACATGGAACCAAACACTGGTGTTGCTGATCATGATTAATTAAAGCTCTGTACTTGAATGGAAGCGAAAGCTCATTAACATCATCAGTAACACCTGTGTTTACCGGCTATTTCACGTCAAAATGATAAATGACTTGAAATAGAGTCAGTGAAAAGGTTTTGGTGATACAATGCACAGGATACAGAAGGGACAAGAATGCTTTTTCAATAGCTACTTGAATTTCAAAAGAGGAAAACTGATATTAGTTCCTAAATGTGAGCTAAATGTTTTATAGGTTTTAGATTTGAAGTTTGTCTCCAGTTTTAAAAACCAAAGCCCTGTGCTTATTGATGCACTACAGTGCATCCCCACCTACTGGTGAAATCAGGTACTGCCAGCACCATGAATTCCCATACAAAGCATACACTTGACATGACTCTAGTTTACTGAAATTAAATGATTAAATACCAAAGTTGCCTTTCTGTAATACTCTCAAAGAGGGCTAACAAAAATGTAGCACTAATTTATTCTATTTTTCTTACATTTAAAGATACATCTGAAAAGTGTGCTCCAAATATCAAAAAATATAAAAGGAACCATATTAAAACACTTTACAGACAATGATGCATCATGAATAATTAAGGGAGTGGCTTTGATTGATCCTTTATCAACTCAGACGTCCTTATGTGAGGAGATCCCCCAATTTCTACACACCTGTTATTAATGTGTATAATTAGAATGTGGACATCTTCAGTTCAGTTTGGATTTTCAGTTCAAGTGGTGTTGAATTCCAGAGCTGGGCGCCTTTTACTTAGAGAGTGATGATCGAACAAAAGCTGTTCTGCACCGGGGGACCGTGCAGTTCTGCTCGGACATTTGCCTTGTCCTGGTCAGGGACAGTAATTTAAATGCTTGACCAAACATGAAAGCAAACAACCAGTTCATTTTGCAGTGTCATTATAAAGTTGCGTGACACCTGAGGGTTTAAGTTAAGTACCACAGCTTAAGATACTTACGACACGAATGTGACACGTAATACTTCGTTTTTGTTGAAGTAGTCGAAGTATTTCAACAGTATTTAAGCGGAGGCTGGTGTTTTTCAAACCCGGAAAACTTTCTCACTCTCCGACTCCTGTCAGGGCATGCCATGTACTGACAGCACACACCCACAGACCGGTTCATTGGCTAAAGCTAAGCTAGCTAAAATCTAAAAGCATCACCGACCTGTCTGGAAATCCGGTATCTTTAGGTCCGGTCTCTCATCCAGGTTTTTCAGATACTGTAGCACGAGGTTTTCCTGCTCTTGCGGTGTCGCAGCCTCCTCCAAAGCGATATCTAGCTCACTCTGAATGGGAAATAAAGTGGTGAGGCTGGCTAGGGACGCCATGTTTGAAACAACAAGCCGGCTGTTAAGTGTTACGCCGTCCGCAGATTCGTGCGAATGAAATATTTGATAAAATAAATATAATCCCAAGAGAGAATTTACAGATGCATATTATCTCACAAATTTTCAATTATTTTGTAAATGTATCCACAAACCATTAATTAATTTAATTTGTTGAATATGCTGCTATGTTTCTCTGTGTGCATCGTCCTGCAATGATACCTTCAAACCGTTAGATGGCGCAGAGCAGAAACATTGGCGGTTGAAGACTCTTACTTCTTCCTTCTTTGATTCAGTCAGAGTGACGTCTTCGTTTAATTCGGCCCAAGTAGCGGATGTCTCTGAATGGAACAACTGTGGAGCAAATGTAGATACTTCCGCATCTTAATCTATCCTCAAGTAGGTTATCATTATTTTAACCGTGTTATTCGAGTTGAAAATCGAAAAGAGGGACGGCGGAGTGTGGACACCGTCTTCCGGGTATATCACAACAATCGGGCCAATCACAGCTCTCGCGGTCCGTACAACCGACGCGCGGGGTTTACGCGTTCGATGCCCATGTTCGCTTACATCAGGCCTTAACTCTTTGGTAAAATGATCTAAATAGAACAACAATAATAATCTTTCAGGACCTACGTCTCAGTCGAAACCCTCCTACCACATTTACTGTAGCACAGGCGCAACGATATTCTACATTTGACCACCGGGGGATTCGATGAGGACCTCGCCGAACAACAACAACAACAACACCACCAGGGAAGTCAGACTCTTTCCCCTCTAATGTCTCAAACTGACGATTCTGAGAATCACATATGGGAATATAAATCTCTGGGAAAGAAGAAGAAGAGGAGGCAGGAATCGCCGTCCACAGCAACAACTGTCACAAAGAGAAGATGCACCACCAGAAAGACAGACAACACCGCTTCAACGGTGAAGGGGACGAAACCAGTCAAAACACCCGCAGGGTGTCCTAATGGAGATGGACCCAGCGGTTTAGAGACACACTCTCAGACCTCGGGGCCATGTCACGTCAACGGGACGGTGCAGACACGTGACCCTGCAGAGGGTTCATCCTCGGGGGACTACTGTCCCGTGTGTCAGATGCCCTTCTCGGCCCTGATGGTGCAGACCCCGAGGTGGCACGTGGCTGAGTGTCTGAACAGCCCCAGGGACACATGCACAGGTACAGGTACAGGCACCCACACCTACTGAATCACCTCAGCGCTGTCAGACACACTCCTGTCTGACCCAAGGGCACGTTGCTTACCAGTAAGACTGTGTAGGTGTTTAGTTTGTCCCTTGTGGGCCACTGTACAAACATGGCGCTGCAGCATGGCCGCCTCAGTGATGAGGTCACCCCCCCCTGATGTAAATATAAACAGCTCATAGGAGGATACTGTAAACAGTGCGCTGCCATTTCAGGTGACAACACACAAAAATCACAATAGTACGATCATTGCTATACTTTATAGATGTAATGACACTAAATATTACACATTGGATCCTTATATAACAAAAGCAGGTCAAACATACCGTATCAGGAATCCACTCATGTTCCAATCAATCAACTGACCAACCGGTGCCGACGTCTTTCAGGGTCCAAACAAACAGCAGTTTATAGCATTACTTTGGGATAAAGTCTGGATTCCTGATCCTAGATCAGGGAAACCCGATCTTTACTATGACATCAGAGAGTTTGTATCTTCATCAACATTCCCCTCAAACTCAATGAAACGGCACCAGATGGCACACTACTCAGCAAAACGTTCACTAAAAGAGAGGCAGCAATTCACTCACGACGTCTCAGACGTATAATTCTCAAATTAATCCGAAAAGGCATCTCAGACTGTCTGCGTGTCTGCCCCGTCTGAGCAGAATGTGAAATTGAAATGCTTCTCCGTGAATGTCATTTCGTCCGTGGCCCAAATGAACCACATTTTTCAATATCTCCTCACAGAATGTCCAGATGGTCTCCGGTGCTCCTCCACCGTCCCAAACCACTACAGGAATTTCAACCACACCCTCCTCGCCCACTGCCGAGCAAACGGTGACTCGGCCTTTGTGGGCCTGACCCAGCAGCCTGGACCCAGTGGGCTGACTGACCTCCCCGGACAGATCAGCACCGAGGAGGACGTCTCTGTTCTCCGAACGTCACAGGACGGCGCCGGCGGCGGCGTCTCTCCCACGGCTGGAACTCCGCCGTCAAAGCGTACGAATGTACTCCTGTGCCTGCGCTCGCCGGGCCCCGAGGATTTAAAGAAAAAGAAAGGTTGGTCCCCCATTGTTAAAGCCCACAGGTCCGTCACTTCCTCCCAAGAAAGTAAAGCGCGGCTGTCGTCGACTCCAGTGAAGGAAGACGGCAAAGGACGAGATTGCTCGTCAAAAACAACAGAGCCTCCTTTGGAAAACAGTGAATACATTTCCTACTCACCTCTGTCTGAGTTGCCCTCCGAGACCGAAGTCGGTAACGACGAGTGCAGAAAAAGCCTTTTCAAAAGCCCCGACAACCAGGACGAGGACTCGCTGACGCTGTTCAGCGACGGCTTTTCAAGCGAGGACGAGCTCCTCTCGCAGTTTCTGGACAAAATGGAAAACCGGAGCGGCACCGGGGAAGGCGTGTTGACCTCCAACGTCCAGGTGGAGCCACTTACCTCATCAGCACCTGCTCATCAGCCGGCTGCTCAAAACAGAGGGGAGCGGGAAGTTGGGGTTAAAGGTGACGACAGCGCTAGCTTTCGGTCTCCTCAGAGCGCTGTGTTAGAGCGTCTGAGAGAAACTGTTCTGACCTCAGGCGACCCGGCTGTAGACCGGTCGGGTCCGGCTCCATCGGAGACCTCCCCTATCCAGAGACCCAGCACCTCCGTGCCTCGGCAGAGGAGCCAGAGCAAAGGGGGCCAGGCCTCATCTCTCAAGCAGACCGACATCGGAGTCTTTTTCGGCCTCAAACCCCTGAAGGAGAAGGAGCAGGAGGCAGAGGGTGGACCCGGTCGCGCCAGCACCGCCCCCACTCCCGCTTTCGGCGAGAATCCACGGCGGAGAGAGGGGCCGAGGAGGGGTCGAGCGGACGGGACCCAGGAGGCCCCGGAGGGAACGGCGCCCGCGGGCGGCGATGGCGACGGCGCGGGCGGCGCTCGGGGCGGATGGAAGAGAGGCGGCAACAGAGGTTGGAGGAGACGAGGGGCCAGAGTGAACGCTGACGGGGAGGTGGAGTATCCACGCTGTCCTTTCTACAAGAAGATCCCAGGTGGGTGGTGAGACCGTGACTCTGAAGGTGTTTAGGTTAAAGGTGCAGTGTGTAAGATGTTTTTTTTTGTTTTGTTTTTTTGAAGATCAATTTATAATCGCCTCAATGTTTTGTTTTTTTCCCCCCACCACCCTTAAAGGTGCAGTGTGTACGATTTGGTTGACTTTCTTAGTGGTGCAGTTGTATATTGGATCCATCACCTCACCTTCACCCTTCTGGGCCTTTTCGAGGTTAATGTTGGAAAAAAACAGTTTAGTGATTTTATAAATGCATAAAAATGCCAATATGTTGTTTTGTAATAGTACTTACACGCTGCACCTTTAAGTGAGCCCATTCATGTATATTTACATGAGGAGCGGGTTCTCTCTACGGGGGCCGCCATGTTTTTACAGTAGCCCAGAGTGAACGCACTAAACATCTTTTAGGTTTTAATAGCTTCTCCTGCATGTTCAGAACGGTTAGGTGTTTGATACACCTCAAGATGTCACCAAATCTTACACACTGCACTTTTTTTTTTTTTTTAAAGTCATTTCTAAACTTTCCCCCTCCCCCCAGGTACAAAGTTCGTCATAGACGCTTTCAACTACGGCGAGATCGAGGGCATCAGCGCCTACTTCCTCACACATTTCCACTCGGACCATTACGGAGGGTTGACCAAGAACTCCACGGTTCCAATCTACTGCAACAGTGTAAGTCACGGTCTGCCCAGCGCGAACGGCGTCTAATATTACCTCATTGTGTCGGGAGTCGCCGCGGGCGACGACGTGACCCATTTAATGAATCCATTCGCAGGCCGTGTCCGTGCGCTGTTTATTTTGGGGCAGAAAACTCATGAATGGAGGTTTTGTTTTGGTGCGGTGAATAAATAGCCGCTCCACTCCAAAGGCCTGCCAGCGTTTTATTTTTTTTCATTTTTTTTATTTAATACTGTGAGCCGTTATCAGTTCCTTGAAAAAAGCTTTGAATCTTTATTTCCTTTCGAAATCCTATTTATTTGCGCCTCCCTCTTTTAAAAAGCCGCGCCTCGGCAGAGTCTCCAGAATAAAGCCCGGATTCATTTGTTATCTCACTGCTCCACGCTCAGAGAGACGAACTGTGAATACTAATGAGCTCGCGGCCTGGACCATATTGGACTCGTGTGAAGACTGAAGACCGTTTGTGGAGTTTTTAAAACATCTTCACACCCATTAAATACAAATTTGTCCCAAGTCTATATTTCCTTGATTGGTTATTTTGCCTGTCCCCAGCTTTATTCACGCCTTAACAAGACCCGCCTCCCTCTGCTCAGATTACAGGCAATCTGGTGAAAAGCAAACTGAAGGTGGCAGAGCAGCACGTCCACATCCTTCCCATGAACACTCAGGTGACCGTGGACGGGGTCAAGGTCATTCTGCTGGACGCCAACCAGTGAGTCATCCGGCAACGAGGCCACAAAATCCAAAATCCAAATCAACCCATCAACATATCAACCCTCCATTATTTTCCTGTGTGTGTGTGTGTGTGTGTGTGTGTGTGTGTGTGTGTGTCCTATCAGTTGTCCGGGTGCTGCCATGCTGCTGTTCTCCCTGCCTGACGGACAGAAGGTCCTCCACACCGGAGACTTCAGGGCGGATCCCTCCATGGAAACGTACCCAGAGCTGCTGAGCTGCAGAGTGCAGACGCTCTACCTGGACACCACGTAAATCCGCCCTCACACACAGTGAATGGAACGGCAGCAGAAGCAAGGGACTGTTGTTATACAGCGCTACACTGCCGTCTGTCTGTCTGTCTGTCTGTCTGTCTGATCAGTGGTTTGGCTAATCCACAAACTTTAAAAAAATGTTCCTCTAGCTACTGCAGCCCCGAGTACACCTTCCCCAAACAACAGGACGCCATCAACTTCGCCGCCAACACGGCATTCGAGCAGGTGACGCTCAACCCTCGCACTCTGGTGGTGTGTGGCTCCTACTCTGTGGGGAAGGAGAAGGTGTTTCTGGGTAAGGTGTTTTATTTATTGATTTGATTTGATTTTAAATTGTTTTTAGTATTTGTTCTCCATGAGAAGGAAACGGGTTTTTATCCTGATGTTTAACAACAAGTAATTAACGTCTATTTTTGAGCGGATTGGGATCAGGGAGGGTTCATGGCTGCTCTTTGTTGATGTTTGTAACCATGTCAGAATATTTCTGGATCATTTCATGACGGATTGATCGCCACACTTAACCGTATCATGTGGGATTTGTTATGGTTTGTACAGTTAAAATAAGAAGTGTTGTTCAGCGAACAAGAGGCCTATAGTCTCTAAATTAAAGTTGCACTCTTAAAAATAGTGTACGTTCCATTTTTACGTTGCCATAGAAACAAAAGCCCGTTTGATAAACATGATATTAAATGACGGCTCGTTTCTACTCATTTTCAACATACAGTGACACCCAGTGGTAAAAGACGTGTGTTTCCGCGGGATTCAACGTCAGTCCCACGATTAGTTCCATTGAGAAGTGACATTTCTGATGAATAATTGGGTTCCTAAAAAAAAAACAACGAAAAGGTTTATTTCATAATGCAGAGATGGGCGGTGTTGCCTCAGCTGAACTGAGACGGACACGGAGCGAATGTGTTTCTGAAACTCATCATCGGTGGAGTTGATCTCCCCACAGCCTGGAATCGCCACCTGACCTTCTTCCTGCCATGAAAGGTCGACCGAGGCCTCTCTTTTTGGTTATTGAAGCGGCGGCGACTCTGAGATCTGGAGGATTAACTTTCTGTTTTTCAGACATCAGTTGTCCCCGTTTTCCTGAGACTAACGGTCGCCTGGTGGTGACCCACATGAATTGCAGTCTGATCCACTTTGTTCACGCGGGGTTTGAACAGCGTGCGTTCAGTCTCTAATCAACTCAGCTTCAACAAGCTCCGCGTGAAACCGACGGGCGAAAAACAAGAAGTGATTAGATTGTTTGTGCGACTCGGCGCAGCTACTTTGTCATTTTTATTAGATAGTATTTATATCTTCAACGAGGGAGTAAACAATACCGTACGTTTAGATTGTTGTTGTTTTTTTACAGCAGACTTAAATGAGCTCATTCTTAGTGTACTTGCGGAATGACGCAAAAACCGCTGAACGACTACAAAATAAGTCTTTGATTTAGAATTTTTCAGGTGTCTGTTGAAAAGCCATAATAACTGAAACCTGCTCAAACGCCGGAGGGGAGTGAACTTGTTGCACGTGTTCAGTGCAACAAAAGTTGGCCTTTAAAATAGATTTCCCACGCTCCTGCTTCATGGCCCTGTTTGTGGTTCTGCTCCATCTCCAGCTCTGGCCGAGGTCCTGGGCTCTAAAGTTTGCCTCTCCAGGGACAAATACAACACCATGTGCTGTCTGGAGTCAGAGCCAATCAAACAACGCATCACCACCGACTGGAAGGCTGCGCAAGTCCACGTGCTGCCCATGATGCAACTCTCCGTCGACGTAAGTGGCGGGGAACGGCGATTACACTCGACCCACACTCACTAGTACTTTGAATAAAACATCCGTCTGTTCAAATAACATCAGAGTCGTTTCCTTCAGGCAGTTTCTTTGTATGTGTAGAGTCCATGTGCTCAAATTAGAGAGAGAGAGAGAGAGAGAGAGCTAGCATTTAGTAAAACCTCTTAAAAGACGAGAGGGAATAGAGCGAGCTATTTTAGTGTTGAAATGATTCCTCAAATAATCTGCCGTCGTCTTTGTTTACTCCTGGACGTTTGACTCTGAAGTGCAAACACATCTTTCATCCTGCGCTGGTTAGAATAATTGGGGAAATGCTCATTATGAATCGAGCACTCTCCTTGAGTTGGAGGAAATATTAATAGAAATATTATTCTACCACACACGCACCATTAAACCCTACACACTGCACCTTTTTTTTAAGAATAGGAACTAGAGCTGTGTGTATTTGCCAGCTGTTCCCCGTGGCAATGGTGTTCTGTTTCCCGTGTCCTCCTCTCACCCCGACTCTGTCCTCAGAAACTGAGGCAACACCTGGCTCGGTTCTCCCAGCGCTACGATCAGCTGGTGGCCTTTAAACCAACCGGCTGGACCTTCAGCCAGGAGGCGGAGTCAGTGGAGGACATTCAACCTCAGATCAGTGGCAACATCTCGATCTACGGTATGTTTGACTTTTCTGTCTGTCTCATCCCTATTTTCAGCGCTTAGGAAGTGGAAAGTGGATAAACCCTGCAGTTCACAAGGCGGCCACTCGAGGCTGCCTCCAAAAGCGAGTCAATCCCCATAGACTCCCATGCTGAAATGCTCAACTTAAGAGGTGGATGAGTCATGTTTAAAGCCTGGCGCAAGTAACATTTAAGCTGACCTGGCACTTTCTGAGGATGCTGCGACAGCACCGACGAACCCCACCCTCAGCTCTACCTGTGCTCCGCCCCTTTGCCCGTTTTTGGATGAAGTAGGAGGAGCTAGGCATCGGCAACTCTGTGTTTAAAAGAGAGAACACCGGAAGACTCTGTGGCCGGGCCAAGAACTCATATTCAGAAAATCACGTTTGAAGACGAGTTGCCCCGAGAAACTTTTCAGTCGGTTTATTCTTCAGTTAACGGAATGATCCAAAGCTGTGACCGCCCCTTTAAGTTCTCCTGCAAAGCTGGAGGTTCAGTCCTACATGCTCTTCCCACATTCGGATCAAACCAGCCGTGTTCCTCCTGCCAGGAACAACACGCCGCTCCCGATTCCCTCCGTTTTTTTTTTTTTTCCCCTTCCCTTCCCCGCCCTCTTTCCCGTTCTTAATAGACCCATCAAGCAGCATCAGCCATCTGGCCCACAACCCGCAATCACCAGCAAGAGGCCTCTGCTTCACACTCTCGCTCTCTCCGAACATTTCTTCCTCCTCAGCAGTTCATGTGTCACTCAGGCGGAAGCTCATTTACACCGTCTCATCCCTCTTCACCGCTCCCCCCCCCCGCTGCCCTTCCCTGCCATATGCTGCTGCAGCTAATATTGCTCTCTCTGCATGTGAGAGGACTGGCTGCACCAGAGGGGGTTCAGTCTGAGCTGGATCTGTAGAAAGCGGCGGCGGCGGAGCACATGAAAACCCAAAGAGGGATGATAGAGGGCAAACAACGCGGCGGCTCCCAAACTTTTTTTTTTCTTCTTCAAAACAAGCGACATTTGAGCATCTGCTAGTGAGACTTTACCCCGTTGCTCGTCTGCCAGGCCCCCCCCCACCCCCACCCCCCCCCGTACTATCTCCATCTCCTCTAGACGTCCCTCCTCAATTTAATCCAAAACAAACCGGCTTTGCCTTCGTCTTTTCAACCAAAAGTGCTAAAGTTAGATGTAAACTCTGGCTCTTTGTCTGGACAGGAATCCCGTACAGCGAACACAGCAGCTTCCTGGAGCTGAAACGCTTCGTCCAGTGGATCAAACCCATCAAGATCATCCCCACTGTCAACAACGGCAGCTGGGCCAGCAGGAAGGCCATGGAGGAGACCTTCAGGGAGTGGCTCACTGAAGCCAAAGGCAAACTGTAGCTTATTAAACTGCATTCACCGTATTGCCAATACGACAGAAATCACAGTAACCGCAACACTATTCAACAATAATACTATAACTGTCAAGATTTTGCTTTTATCCGTAATGGACAGATTGAAATGTAGCCGACGTCATTGGAAACCGGACCCGAGACCACAATTGTATCATGGACCACCACAGTTTTACATAGGAAGTGATTGAACCTGCTGCTATAACACCAAAGTACTGCTTTGACAGACTAATATATGTATTTTCTTATATTTTAAAATGTAATCGTGAGAAAATAAATGTTTTAAAATCTCTTATAAAATGTTATCTTTTTTTGGCATCAAGCAAATATCACATGACATCACAATGAGGAATATTAATACTTAAATTGTTCTTAATTTACGGATTTAAAAAAGGATAAATATTAAAGATACAGTGTGTAAAATTCTGCGCATTAATTTGCATGTATGAACATGTATATTTATTTTCTAACTACATTTAACACACTGTGCCCTGCAGTGTTCTCCCTGTGATAAGTTTGAATTCTATTCCCAACTTAAGTGCAAATACAACTTTATTTGGTACAATCTGCTTAATCAGAATCACTTTTACAAAAATTGTTTCAATGTAATCTGCATATTTAAGTCACTTAGAAAATATTTACGAGTGAATATTATTGAGCAGCTTGAGTATCACAGTTGAATCATGTATATTTCTTAATAGTAGTAGAGCAGCTTGAAAATCAGAGATCCAATCGTCACATATGATCATCATGGGATCTAAGAAATGGTATTTACAGTATTCATCACATCAAAATTTGACTCAAGTCTTAAATATACAAGATATAAGGTAAACACATAAAAGGCAAAAAAGGGGGCGTGGTCATTAAATTGCAACAGAGACATTTGTGAAGTATTCATATCATTTTTCCTAAAGTGAAGTAAATTATTCCAATTTATGAATCACTAATATCTACATTTCCTCTCCACACGACTCCACTGATCCATGCAAAGGTATGTTAGGTAGGATTTAGAGACATCTAGTGGTAGAGTAGCAGGTTGCTGCCTCCTCACCTCAAGCTACAGTGGCCTTGAACTATCGCAACAAACTCAACTGTCCTCTCAGGGCTACTGTAGAATGGTGGAGGTGCAACATGACGCCCTCTGTAGGTGTAAAGGGGTCACAGCAGGGTCATGCAAGACCATTTTTTGCCACATAGATCCCTTCAACCGAGATCTACACACTGGGCCTTTAATGGCAGGCTCTCCTGTCATAACCACTTCCTGTCAGAGGTCCTTTCACAAACAACAACACTATATTCAATAAATACTTCTTTCAAAGATAAGTGAGGTACAAACCCAGAATTTGTGCTCTTAACACTCCAGGATAACTTCACATTTAAACTGATGGTCTCTGATAAAGGGCCAGTCCGGCAAAACATGGCCGCCGAGTACTACTGTGGAAAGAATCCGCAGGAAACAGAGGACACAATCAGCAAGTTATGCATCATGTTGTGTTATCATCCATATTGTGGGATTCTTCTTTTCTGCCTTGACTTCAGGCTCCGCTCTAATTTCAAAGTGATAAATCAAAATAAAAGAGAGGTGGGGGTCAACAGGACGTGACCACAGCCTCGGAAAAATACTGTTCGTTATCTACACGTGGTACAAACCCGGCGGCAGGCAGAGGGCGCCACTGAGCCTCCACTAAACACAGCCGGAGGCGAGAGGAGGAGGAGAAGGAGGAGAGGCGGAGTCTTTGAGGGTCAGCCTGTCGCTGCAGAGACTGTTGGGCAGATGCAGAGCGAGACAGCCGGGGAGACGCAGGATGGTGAGTTTCACCTGGAAACACAAATGGTTCTTTGGTTTGTTTACTTATTATTGTTTTGTTGTGTGTGTGTGTGTGTGAGTGTGTGTTCAAGGGACTGTGTGTGTGTGTGTGTGTGCAG
>JAFBJT010108719.1:47013-65594 GCA_016785325.1 Chascanopsetta lugubris
TCGTTGACGGCCAGGACTTGGTCTCCTTTGTGGAACAGACACACAGCCTGTGGTTGTCCTGTCCAACTTGACACACTGTCACACACACACACACACACACACACACACACACACACACACACACACACACACACACATAGATAAAGTATGACAAGAGGAATGGTTCCCAAAGGCCATTGGGTAAAGGCCTCGGTGTATAAAAGGGGGCGGGGCAGCGACAGGCAGGGGGTGTGGTTAAGTTCTAATTTATGCAGAGCGAATTATTAAGCTGGAGTTTTTACCATAAACCTGTTTACGTTATAAAGCCGTGTTATGAGGAAATATATGTTGACGTTAACAATTGTTATACAACTGCAAAAAAATTGATATCAATGATGCATCGTCATCGTCACTCCCCCTTGTGGCTAGTTGTGGTATAGGTAATAAGTATTCCCCCTTCAACAATCCAAACGGCATTCACATCCCAAATATCTTATTTTGAGTTTCTGTGTGATGAGACTAATTGGATGTCTGCTGCCACCTGGTGGTGATATTTAGAAGTACGACAAATGTACAAATAGCCCCTTTAATGTTTACATGCATGACTGCAGAGACAGTGATGAATGACCTGAACAAGAGAAAGATCTTTAGCTCAGAGACAAACAACTCACCACTGAGTAAACAACGCCCACAAAGAGCCTCTTTGCGCTTTCGTCACTGTTCCAGATATTTCAACTACATAAACAAAGAAAGTCCCCAAGAAATGATGACTCATCTTACCTTGGTTTCCCATCCACCTCTGTCAGTGTCAGGTGCTTTTTCAGATCCGCCTGCTTGACCTCGATATCTCTCTCCTCTGGGATGATGTGGTCAAGACTCCAAAGATGAATGACACAGAACAAAAACCTTATTCAAAGTCTTGGACATTTCTAAATCCAGATAACACAATAAAGTGAGTTGTACTAATGCACGTACTCACTTTTGTGAATCCTAAATTGGAAAAATTTGGGTTGCAGAATTGGGTTTTTAGCACCTTCCTACAATATTTCACTCTTATTTTCTTTTAACAACTCATTTGAACTCGTTTGTCAAATGTTGTTTAGTTGAACTGTAAGATCTGTCTCATTAACCCGACTTTGATTGTCAACGTCAGACCACAGAAACCTCCTGAAAGTCCTTCAACTAGTCCGACCACATATCGCAAAGAGTTCCTTCCAGATTATTTATTTCACTCAACACGGGAGGTGGTGTGTGTTTTCATTTGTTCTCCGCTAACATTACAAAGCCTCCTCTCACTCACTGATTGGCTGATGCAACACAATGTGCAGGATTCATGTGTGGCTTGTGTGGGTGGTTCGAAAAGTTCTCAGCCTGACTCAGAAACAATGGCTTTCTGTGTACAGTGAATCATTGCATTTACAAAAAAAACTCTAATATTTGTATACAATTAAATATATATATATACTGGGTGAGGCTGAGAACTTTTTGAATCGCCCTCACAAACGCACTCTATTAGATGTATTTTTGCAAGCAATCCTTGGAGTTCTCAACACACTGGTTCTCAAGGGGATTTTGTTTTTGTTTCATCTTTGCTCCGCCCATTCGCTCACTGATCTAGTTCTCAGATTCAGGGTCTGCAGGTCAGTCTCACCTCTCTGTGGAGCTCTGGTTCCCCCGCCTGTACACTGTCCGTCTCTCCAGCATCTCCTCGGGGGACGTGGCTCCGTTGTCGCTGGAGCTGCCGCTGCTGAAGCCTGAAGTTTGTGTGTCATCTCTGACAAAAACACACAAAGAGATGCCATCAGGCGGCTAACTCACTGTCAAATCAAGATACAACACTGACGAGAAAATGAGGATTGAATGAGGATAGCATCTTTGCATATGAGGCGTAGAGGGTTATCGGTGTATGTCAGGGCATGGTAGTGTTGTCTATTGTTATTGTTTACTTTCGCACATCGCACAGAGAAACTCGAACTGGAACCAGTCCAAGTTTCTCTGTGCGATGGAAAAATCCCCGACTGGAAATTTACAGTGCATCTGCTGCAGGAAGAACTCTCAGCTCGGCACAATGGGAAGCAAAGCCACTTGAGTCTGGCATGAGAAGTGAGACGGACAGAAGGGTTACAGTCACACTGTAAAAAACAATGTCAGGTATGTCATGGTTCTGTGTAACCGTGACCTTAACCTGAGTCTCCATGACGCCTCAGATACCTGCGCAACCTGGAACGCATCTGTGGAAAACATCCAACTCTATGGAGGCATTAAGGCATCTTTGAAATAGTGAAACATCAACAACACTTGATGAGTGAAGGAGGAGATCACAAACAAAAAAAACTTTAAAGGGTGAGCCACAATTAAAGTAAAAAAAAATGAATTAAATGATGGCAAATTATGCCGTATAATTCAATATGCTTAACAAGATGCCTGTGGGCCAAATACCATTATATTTTTACCATTTGCTGGTTTTTATGTTTATTTTTAATTTTTATATATTTTTATTTATTTTTAATGGACCACGGGCTATAGTTAGCCCCCGGGTTGCAGTTTGGACAACCCTTGTCTATACCATAGTATGTAGGATGTCTACTGGTGAACTCTTCCCATCCAACCAAGTAGAAGAACATGTTGTTGGCTTACGGTCACCTTAAAAAAGTCCCCGTTGAACTTGGGGAAAGAACCTGCAATTGGGGTTATCTGATAGTCTGCCATTGACGTTTTCCTGGTAATAGTCTGCCATTGACGTTTTCCTGGTAATAGTCTGCCATTGACGTTTTCCTGGTAATAGTCTGCCATTGACGTTTTCCTGGTGAGATAGTTTTGTTCCTGGTTTTCTAAAAGTGAGATATCTAAAACAACAGATGTTGGCATGGTAACAGCATGGAGAGGCCCTAAGATGCCAACGGTAACAATTACAACAAAGGAGGAAATGTTTGACCAAAGAGGCGGGAGGAGCGAGAATACCAAAACCAAAATAATCCCACACTCACTGAGCCCACATGAGAGGAAAGCTATTTTTAGCACCACGGGAAGTTTGGACCTGTATGACAAATGTAGTGGCGCTAATGGTCTGCGGCGTGGCGGAACAGTGGGTGACCACTTAGAGGGAAATTGGAGTGTAACACCAAATTAATTTATTGCCGTGAATTGAACAAAGCGAACAACAACGGTTGTTTTTTTTAAACAGGCGATGAAGAAGCAAAGTGGATGTGATCACCTGTGGTGTTGGTGATTAAAGGTGCAGTGTGTACGATTTGGTGATATCTAGAGATGAAGTTGCGTGTTGTATCCGTCACCTCACCCTCCTGAACATGCAGGAGAACCTATGGTCGACTTCAGTTGTCATTAAAACTCGAAAGATGTTTAGTACGTCCACTTTTACTACTGAAACAAATATGGCGGGCCCCATAGAGAGGACCTGCTCCTCATATAAATATACATTAATGGGCTCATTTTAGGGTAATGAAAAAAAAAAACTAAATTTAGGTGATAAAAAATTCATGAAAATGTCAGTATGTAATTGTTTTGTAAGATTTTTAGAAGTGATAAAAATGACCAAAATGTTACACACTGCACCTTTAAAGCAGTCTGTACAAGAAGTTCAGATGTAATTGCTGAAAACCTGCCAGCAGGGGGTGTTTCTGCGGTAATCACATTTAAGTCATGACCGCAACCTGCTATTTCACCTCTAGATGTCACTGTTCTATGTATGCATTCCAACAGGGGCAGCCAATGAAGGGCAGTCTTGATGTAGAATTCTCAGAGGGAGATGAAGTGTTTTAAAAATGGCGTTTCGGTTTTGGAAATGAATTGTGTCCACAAATGATGGACTCTTGGCAATAAATAGCAATAAGTTGTCATTAGGCTCTCTATTTTGATTATCACACACAAATAAAAAGCTAATGCTACGATTTAAATATAAGCGCTTCCAGAAATAATTTGTGTGCGTGAGTTACAGAACCTACTAATCTGCATCATCACTGCTCAGTTAATTACGGGACGGTGGTGATGGTGACCTATTCCAAACGGGCGTAAACATCCCTGCACGTTTTTGTCTGTCACTCTTACAAGAAAAAAAAATGAGGACATTGTTGATCATGTACAAAGAGCAGGGTTGGTGGCATGTTCAGAGACATACAATAGTTAAGTAAATGATAATTAGAATTGTATATATATATAACATTTTTACAAAATATATCCCAAAAAAAAAGAATTTAAAAACGAAATCCCAGCTCCATAAAGAGTCATATTTTTAAAAAATGTGTTCAATTTTGTCTAAAAAAAATCATTTGATAGTATAAACAAAGAAAGCTCATCTCCATAAAGAATAGTATAAAAAAAACCACTTAATTCTATTTTATTATATATTGTCAAAATATATGTATCGTTATAAATACAGTACATAAACCTATTTTCTTCTTTTTGACATGCATAAATAAATAAAGATATGCAAGTAAATGGATTCGCATGATACATTGCAAATGTTTACATACTCAGCCACTTTATTAGGTACACCAGTTCTGCTGCCTGTGAATGCAAATATATAACCAGCCAATCCCATTCATGTATTTAGACATAATAAAAGTGATTGGCATGAACTGGTCTGAACTATCTAGGACGACGTCCATGAACTGATGTTCCTCTGATACAAAGTCTGAGAGTTAAATGTGTTCACGAATCATTCAACGTGATCAGTGCCAACAACCTCTTTCATAAGGTGATCGTCAAATCTCGTCAAACAGGCTCCGGGTGCCGTTCTGGTTTTTACTGGAGTGTCAACAGTCTAACTAATGCCCTGGCTTTTGTCAGTCTTTTGTCTTTGAGCCAAATGAGTGTGGTTTACTTCTGATGACTGAGTTATTTTGGAATCTAGGTCACAAGTGACAAAAACAGGTTGCAAGTAGAGCGTTCGGGTCCTTACAGGGAGGACAAAGTCAAAATGTCAAGGGCAGAGACAGGGTCCACACGACTGAAAAAAACACGATCAATCTGCGGCGAACCTGTCTGTGGCGTGCGTGTCCTCGCTGAATGACTGCGGTGGTGAAATCCGAGTCTTCAGTTTGTCAAAGAGCTGGGTGACGGATCGCATGAGACTGCCAGACGTGACCTCTCCAACTTCATGGTCCCTACAGCCAGTCGACACAATGGACCAGTCACAGTATTATCATCATTATTATTATTATCATCCCTATACACTTTGTCCTTTCCTGATCTGAGGGTGTGTGAGGTTGAGATACTCACGTATCTCGTCTCAGCTCTTGCATCGTTTCATATCTGCAAGACAAAAATATTTGTTCGCAA
Organism: Chascanopsetta lugubris; assembly: GCA_016785325.1. Lineage (NCBI taxonomy): Eukaryota > Metazoa > Chordata > Actinopteri > Pleuronectiformes > Bothidae > Chascanopsetta > Chascanopsetta lugubris. The sequence continues at coordinate 52,291 of JAFBJT010108719.1, forward strand.
ACAGTGTGCGGCTCAAGGGCTCAAGGTAACAACTGACGGAAGTGTCACGGAGACAAAGGACACACAAAGGGCATTTAAGCGACCGAGAGAAACAAAAATGAGCACTCACAGAGCCTCCGCGTTCTCACTGTTGGTCGACCCGTTGTCCTCGGCCTTGGATGCGTCAGTTACAGTATCACACTGTTATGAGGAAAATTATTTGATTAAGTTGATTACAAAAATAAAAGTTCATCAAATAACATAAAAGTGTAGAATAATAATATACAGTGACAGTTGTTGATCGATTAATTAAAGGTACAGTGTGTAGGATTAGAGGGAATGCAGTATAAACTGAATTATCCAAAAATGAATAAATACTCATTTTAAGAATTGGGTGAGAGTAAACCAAGTGAATGTAATTTTGCCAACACACTGACCCTTTTGTTATTTTTGTCACTGTCACTGTGAGGAATCATAAAAAGGACTTTTCTAACTATAAAACCAGTAAAACAATGAATTGATCAATTAAGAAAATAGTGAGACTATCGATTGATATTGAAAATACCTTTAGTCCAGCTTGTATTTGGAGGAGGTAGGATCTCGGGAAGTCGTAGATCGCACAGCCGGGCTCAGAAGCACGCCTCTTGGAGAGCTCCGCGTCCTGGCGACCAATCAGAAAGCAACATGCTGCACGTCAACGACAAAGGAAAACAACCTCCAACTGCAAACAACAACAAATGATACCGACACTTGATCTCACCTTTGGTTTGTTATGGCTGATGTCCTCGGTCTTTGACAGCGGGTCAGAGACGGAGCGGAGTTTGGGCGATTCATTCGACTGGAAACTGGCCGAACTTAGAGCAGGCTGAAAACACACGGAGAGCCAAACCTATCTGTTTATCTATTAAGAACTTCTAGTTTGGTCCATGTTCCCTTTCGCTAACATGGAGGAGGCAGGGTGAATAATCAGTTCCGCGGCCAGTCACTAGGTGGCGATGAAAGCATTTTGGCTTTACTTTTGCAAAGCAGTTGTCCATCGTTATAAAATAGGAAAAACGGACATAAATAAATGGACATGGTGTATTTGTGCCATAACCATGTCGAGAGGAAAATAGACACACGACACCATCACTAGTGGTCATTTGTGGTCATTGTATAACACAACTCAGCCAAACCACACTTGTCCACATTGACTGTAAGGTCATAGTCTTATTGCTCCTGAGTCATTGTATAAATGGGACGGGACCAACCTTCTCTGACAGTCCAACTGAGCTTTTCCTCTGCACTATGGGAATAGTCTGGTAAAACAGGAAGAAAGTTCAGCTGTTGCAAATAATGTCATGCAAGTCCTACACACTGCACCTTTAAGAAGAACCAGCAGAATAATATACGGGTATGAGGACCTCTGAGCAAAGGAGGGGGTGGTTTACCTCAGCTGGTTGCTGTGGGATAAAGATGTCCTGTAGGAGGAGGAGAGAAATATCAAACTATCACCATCAGTGGCTCATGGCATTTCTGGCGACTGTGATGGCTGAACTAGATTACCGGTATGTGCCCTCATATTTGGTTACGGAAAATCCCTGCGAAGTTAAAAACAAACCTACCTCTGTGTTCATGAATTTATGCGGCCGGTTTTTCAGTGCGTCGAACAGGACCGAGAACCAGCCGTCCACATCGTCACTGGAAGAGAGAGGACACATGCGTTTTGACCCACAATCCTGTTTTCCCTGCAAAGTGCTGCTATTACACTCAATCTGAAAACCCAATTCTGAGGCTCAATATGAGAGGGAAATGGTGCCATCTAAAATATGAGGAAAACAGAATTGTAATGTATCTGTCATTGTTAGACATCTTAAAATAGTAGATAGTGTAAATAGGCCAGCAAGGGGGGGGGGCACACTTATCAAGGCATAGGCTGCATCATCACTGAAGTTAATGAAAAAAAAATCTACTTATGTTTAAAAATGGCAACATCATGAAATATCAAAAGAAATACTTTACTTAAAAATACTCCAAAAAGAGGTCTATATTATGGATTGTCAACAGATTTTTAATTCATCTAAAACTCCTATTTTTAGGTTTTCATTCAACAATAATAAAAACAACAATTCGGTTAAAAACACCTTAAGACAAAGGAGTTAACTTGACCATTTCATGTGGATTCATAGATATAAGATTACAGGGTATCGCCCGCATAACAAGAGATCTTACAGCTACTTTACCACTGGAAACACAAGTAAATACAGATCCCATTCCCATACACTTCTATCTATTGGTGAGTTGGCTGTTGGCGACAGTCATTAAAAGTAAAAATTCATATAGGAGCGGTTTTACGTCACAGGACGACTGACCTGGTCTCCCCGGCCAGGAAGTAGTCGCGGCTGGCAGCCCTGAGGTAGAGCACACAGGGCGCGGAATATTTGAAGCTCTTCTGGATCCATCCCCACTTCTGGTGCTGCTCAGGGCTCACGTACAGCAGTGAGATGCTGAAAGTGAGAGGGACACAGGGGACGGACACATGGGGGAGTCAGAGGACGAGATCCACATTTGGTAACATGTTCACAGGCTCCTGGGAAAACATACAGAGGTTTATGCTGTTTTCCATCACATGTTATAAGTCACATTTAAAGTCAAACAAATATGAATTGCAATGAAATGAGTGGAATTTTCAAAATGATTTCTTGAGATAATATAGATTATATCTATTTTAATATTAAATATGATAGAAATACATTAAAAATGTTATGTTTAATAATATTATTGTGTCAAAGTTGTACACTTATTCAATGTTTAGTTTCCTTATAACAAATGATAGGAAAACGACGGGCATGCTAGAAAATCCATTTTAAAGCAAATAACGCACTTTGTACATTTATTTTAAAAGGCACAGTGAATAGGAGTTTCATGACATCTAGGGGTGACTTTGCATGCTGCAGCTTAAAAACCCTCAACTCAGTATTCAATGGAGGGACACTTATAATAGCATTCAGTTTATCATTAAAGTCTGTCCCTCCTGGGCTACTTTTAAAAACATAGTGGTGCAAAATGGTGGCCTCCATAGAGAGGAGCATCTCTTGATGTAAATATAAAGGTAATAAAACAGCTCAGTTATTCAGGTGATCATACATACATACAGAATAATCAATTTATGTTCAACTTCTGTGGAGACAAATGGAAAAATGACCTACGTTCTGCACACTGCACCTTTAAATATGGGTTATAAGTGGTCTACTTTGACATACTGTGCCAGATTTATCGCCCCGAGCGGCCTCTCCTTCTCCTGCTGGCTCCTGAAGTACTTCAGCTCATATTCAGTGTCGTCGACTTTGTACAGCACAAAAAACCTCATCTTCCATGATTTCTGCAGGAGACACAGACGTCAAGGAAACGTGTGATGAAATGTCTTCAATTTTTTTTTTTTTTTTGAATGAGGCAAGACATTAGATTCATTGTGCTCACCTCCGACTTAAACCGCCTCGCGGGAGGAGACTTGTACAGATACCCGGACCTGACTTCTGTCACCCCAACTCCGTATGGTCTGTAGAAGACGGCGCTTTTGCCTGAGGGCAAAAAGGAAAAGCCTGATCATTGGCTTTTTGTTGGCATCTCATCCGTCTAAACTTGATCATTCTTCCATGAGTCAATGCATAAAACGAATTAAAACAGACAGGCATGTAGAACACAGTGTGATCGGACTATCGTCTCATCTATTGGCACTACTCTGGCACATTGGAACATTCCAGGTGCCGGAAAAACCATCCGTGACTGGGTGAGATAACAGGTAGAAACAGGTTTTCTGAAAACAACCACAAGCGCCAAATTCAGAGAGACGCCTGCCACACGTGCAGTACCTGGGCACATCTGAGACTTGCGCATGGTGGCGACCTGGACCTGCCTGGACCAATGACAGAGGGGTGCATCAGTGGCTGCAACGTTGCATTAAAATAAACAGGAATTGATATTCAAACTTAAAAACAAAACAAACAAAAAAACAGATCAAATAAAATGGCTTCAACAAGACAAATGATGGAAGAAAAATGAATTATACAACAATTAGTATACATCGGTGCATAGAGCCAAATTTAGATGGTATCACATCAATGTGTAAATATCAGATACATATATAAATACTTTGCCAGGCAGATCTCAAATCTCACTTGCTGATGACAGAACCCAATATGCATTGGTAAATTGATGAATGTTAAGCTGTGCCACATAATATCAAATATGTATACAATTGCGAAACACAGAGAAATGTGTATCATTGAATATTCAGACATATAAATATAAATGTCATGCCTACCTGTGGAGCACCTGTTCAACCGCTCAGCTCACAACAAATGCAGCTGCGCGAGGAAGTTGATGGTTTTTCTTGCCGGTGCCTGGTGAACAGCAACAAGAAATTCAAACATGGGAACTGGAGTTTCAAGTTTGTTAATGTTTCTTAAGGTCCTCCTACCGTGTTGATTGGCTGTAGAATTCCACTGAGGATGGCAGGTCATGTACAACAAGGCATTTTATATGATAATGATAATTGTACACTTTTTTTTTATAACCAATTCACAAATTATGAAAAAAAAACACAGGAAAATAAATAACTCTAAATAACTTAGTAGTTTATGAATAAGGATAACTCAACCCATTACAATCCATTACACAATAAATTCTTTAATACAACAAAATGTTTACATAAGCATTCCTCTGTTTAATTATTGCCCCAAATAAAATAAAAAGAATATAGGGCCAGATTATAATTTCATTCATGCATTCACTTTTTTTTCCCCAAACATTTTCATTATCTATATTCCTGAGGACAACAGCAGTTAACACCGGAAAGCATTTAAAAAAAAGTTATCCATAAAAATATCAGTTTTTTTTTCTTTCCATTCCATTTCAAAACAAGTGGAGTGAACACTCCTTTCTGCACAGGTTGGGCACCACATCACTGATCAGAGATCCATGTGTCGAGAGGACTCCAGAGTTGTGGCAATGTTTGGACAAGGATAGGGAACTCCCCTTCTATCTTATGAAATATCCCAAAAAAATAAAAATAAATAAAAAATACAAAGCCAGAAAAAGGAGAAAAGTATGATATTAATAATGACAGCTGCTGCAAAACCTTCCCCCCCGAATCACTGATACATGCAACGATGTGAACTGTGTGTGAGTATATGTATATATATAGGAACGAGTTGTGTACATGTGGATTGTGAGTGTTCTGACTTGTCACCACCAGTGATAGCTGCCTCTGTGAATGACAAACTTGGGGACAATACAGTTGAATCTGCACAAAGAAACTTTGCCAAAATTCCATTTTTTTTGACTAATTAGAAACAAAAAATGCCATAGTCATTTTTATGTGTAGTAAAAGCTTAAAAAGGTATAGTATGCAGGATTTTTCCAAAAGTAAAAATAAAAATCAGTGATTCATTTTCCCTACAGACTTGAGAGTATGATCGTTATTTCTTATGAAAGGAATAAACTTGCCATTTCTAGATTAAATAAGATCTTTTGAGATGAAAGGGACATTTCTACTTGGTATCTTTGAGTACATAATCAAGTCAAATCTTTCTCCTCTAATTTGTTTACCTCATCCATGGACTTTGTACACTTTGGTAAAGAATAATCATGTTGTACCAAATTTGGCCACTAGAAGTGTGTGATGTGTTTATCTGCAGAGATGCTGATCTACACTAACTAATTACCCTATTAAATACAGACTTCCTTCTTCAGTTTCAACATCAATTGATGTTTAAAAGCAGTTGACAAATCCTGCACACCACGCCTTTTTAGAATTGTGATGTTTTATGATTTTACATCATTCTACAGCAAAGTTTACTTTCCAGAATGAAAATAGAAAGACGTTGCTTGGTGCCTGTAGCTACAGTGTAGAGTAGGTTATGACGATGTACAACACTAATATACAGTGAAATGATGGTATTTGTGCTTTGGGTCCCGGTCCTGCATTGCAGTTTTTCTGCAGTGTGTGAATGTGAAGGGGGAATGTCTGATTTCCAAATTCAGAAAAGTGGTGTATTCGATTGAGATAATAAATAAAAAGACCAGTGCAATATTTGATTATGGGCAAATACGTGACTTCACAAATTCACAGCTGAAGTCTTAAATGTGAAAAATTGCAACTAAGTCCTGCTTTCATTGGGAGGGTTTGGACTATGACCCAGAAATCTAAAGAGAACTAATCACTACACAGCAAAAGATCAGGCCCTCCTAGCCGGAACGTGTATGGAATTTTTCAACGCTACATTAAACTCATATCATGGGACAATAAAGAACCTGAGGATGCCAGCACGCTGCTACCGACTTCAACGAGCTAGGAAGGCTGAGACACGGAGCAAGAATATTGTGACGTGTGTTTCTGCTCAGAGGAGGGATGTCGCTTTCCTTTGTCTCTTTGGTAATTTTTTTTTTTTGTGACGATGACGGCGGAATACATGAAAACACGGATAACTGAAAATGATCCAATCCATTTTCCCGATAGCAAATTCAGTTTGTAACCAAGGCAAGAATTTCTTTGAAAGTCTTACATTTCTAAAGATATACCAATGTCATTTTTCGTAAAAATAAAAAGGAATATGTTAAATATTTAAAATTGATTTAAAGGCAAATTCAGAAGTTTCAAAGAGTGCTGTCCACTCACAATTCATGTTGATGATCCAAGTTCTAGAGCAGCGACTCTCGGAACACCTAATGTCAAATCATTCAAAGTCATTTAGAAGCTGAGAATTAAATCCCGTCTCAGGTTCCTATCAGATGCCATTTTAAAATCCTGGAAAATGGAGAGGGATTCCATTTTCATTTCCCGATTCCCCGAGCCCACAAAAACTGGCAGCAAAGTTTCCGGGCCGGTAGAAGAACATGAATATCTCACAATGCCTGTCGACAAAGATCAGATCAAATGTGACGCCATTATTCTGAGGAACAACCTGAAGAAGAGGAATAAAATTCACTATCAACACATGAACGCGGAGTGCCACTGTAAATAATCACTTTTCCCACAGAGTGCTGGTTTGTTCGGGCCCGGCCACACGTGCAAACATGTGCTCCAGATATGCCATGTCGTGCTGGGCCTGAATCATCCCTGAATGCTTTGACCGCTTAGCCAGTACCTGAAACAATCAGTCCGTCTAGTCAGTCACTCGAGTCGTCCCGTGTTGTACAGCATGGTCGGTTAAGGTTATTTGGCGGTCTAGTTGAAATACAGCTCCTTGGTCAGCATAGATACGACACAGGGGATCTGCTTCTTCTCGCTGAAGCGCGGGTCTTCGGACCAGGACTCGAAGCTGGTGGCCACCATGTAGTTGACCCGCGTCAGGATCTGCATGATCTCCAGCTGCTTGCCGAACTCGTTGAGGACGTTGCAGAGCGCCTGGACGAACCAGGAGCCGCGCCCGGGGTTCCTCCACGAGTAATACCCTGGAAGAGTCATCGTGAGTCGGCACGAAAACCTCAACCATTCGCATGTGCAGATATCCACAATATTTGCAATTTATTCATGTGTTTTTCATGTGAGTGTTTAAGCCAGGGGTGTCCAAAGTCATTCAACAAATTCTAAAAATAGAATGGAACGTGGCCCAAAAGAAATTTGCGCTTGACTTGACTTCTCAGTTTGAACACAAATGCTTTTGCCCTTTTTTTTGTATGTGGCCCTCAGTGAAACAGGCTTGAACCCCCTTGGTTTAAGTTATGATAGAAACTGTAGATCAATGAATGTTATGAATATGAAAGAGATTCATCTTTTATAAAGTTGTACATTATGTCACGTGTTACCTGGCACGGTGGAGTAGGCAAACAGGAAATCTGCCTCCACAGGGATCTTATGTCTTGGATTAGCATCCGTCTCCAGAGTGTCGTTTGGCGGACCCGAATCTGTCTGTATGCCATCATCAAATTCAGAACCCCGACAAGCCTGGTGGAGTAAATGAAATGACATTTCATTGTGATCCTGATTAGCTTTGTCAACGATAACCTGGTGAGGCAATTAAAACATTAACTGTTTTTAAAAGGCTGGGACGAGTGGAGCTTTTACACAGTTACCATTATCTGACCATGGGAGTAACTCGAAAGACTTAAGTCTTCTTAAGCTCCATTATATTATCCTTTATAACCATAATCTCTCAGATTTCAACAACATCAACAACAGTGGTGGTTTTACAAATGAATGAAAGTTTGTGTACCTGGATGAAGAAGAGTTTTGGCTTCCCCACTAAGCTTTTGCACATGTCCCCCCTGAACAGCGAGGTCATGGACTTGATGGGCATGGCTCCGTCGGTGCCGTAGATCATGCCCTCCTCGCCGTGACTTAGCAGGATACAGGCGAAACACGAGCTGTCACTATGGTCTTCCTCCGAGGCTGACCCATACACACACAGACACATGACTCAGCTCTTTAGCTCGGCTCGGAGCCCAAGAAACCTCCCCAACTTCAAGAGTACATCTCACATCATATCTATGATGATTTAAGAGATAGCATTTAGGCTAACTGGAAAGGATGAAATGTTTTCGTTGACGTGAAAAAATGAGTCAACAGTGGATCACACAAAAAAGAAAAGTATCAAAGGGCACCTATTCTTTTTCTAGTAATAATAATAGTGAAGGAAATGTATTGATCAAAGATCACATATCTGGTTAAACATCACTACTATATACTGGAATTGTTTTAAGTGATGGCGTTAGCAACCTTACAAAGTAAAGAAAATATTGGCGGATTGTATGGATACTCTAATGAAAGCACTTACTAAAATAACATCAACTCATTTCATAATGATAATTATATGAATCTAAGACAGTGATAGTGACAGTGAGTTAAAGATCAAATCCATGCTAGTGACAAGCATTCATGCAATTACTATGACAACAGCGCCCCCTGTTTTTTACGCATTGTTTTCTCTGAATACAAATCAACTGGGGTAAACGTGACCGTGTGACAGCTTCAGAATGAAAACATAGATGTTTACATTCCCATCACTGAGATACACACAGTGTTAACTAATAGGTTACAGTTAAAGAGACACTGTGTAAGATATTAGTTTAAACCAGCACGTAAATCAGCCCTTCATAGACATGAGACTATCAGCACTGAATTGGACTTAATCTAACAAGATAGAAAAAAATACAGAAATATGAAATGATAAAATATTAACCACAAATTAGGTCATTTTAAAACTGCCATGATGTTCCTCTTTATACTTATAGATGAGGTGGTATTTGAAAATAGCTTGCAAATGACAGAAGACTTCCCTACTCACCTTCTCTGAGAAGACGCTCCATCTTCTCACACGTCTGATCATTGTAGATACAGACGTCGAAGCCCAGGCTCTTGAAGCACTTGTAGAGCTCGCCGGCGTCTCGGTCTGTGCCGTTGCGTACATTCATCCCTGAGGATAACGGCTCCGTTAGAACACGCAGCCTTCGAGGGTTCATATTAAGTAAAAAGTCAAGCATGTGCGTGGTGTACCTGTCTTTTCATCAAAGTTTTTGTTGTTGATGATGATGCACTTGCCCACTCGCTGGTGGCTCATCTTATACTGGAATGTTGGTGAAACAATTCTGTAATGGCTTTCAGAAGAGTAGTCCTGCTCCCGCGTCTGGCCATCCTTATTCTTCTTACTGGTGAAGGCAGAGAGAGACAAAATCATTAGGATTATCAAACATCACTGACAGTACATTTGGACATATGATCTGTTCTTAAACAACAAAAAATTAAGCGGCTGAAAACCAAAAGGAAATGTGAATTTTGACACCATTGTTTTTGTAACTAAAATTGGCATTTGAAACAAACTAAACCATTTGTCTTAGGAGCTAGGTTATAAAAAGCTTTTTTTCCTTTTAATTACATCCACTTAAAATGTCCCAAGTTTTCCGCTCTCATGAACATATTCCGAAAAATTGAAAAAAAAAACAACAAGACAACACATTTCAAATTAAAACAATCCAACACGTACCAGTTACTTCAGCTTAACTGACCGTTCATCCAATATCAAGTCAAACTCACGTGAAGACTGAAAACCCCCATATCCACTTACTCAGACACCAAAGAGTACATACTTTGTCAAATAAGGCATTAACGTCTCGGCCAAATTTGGTCGCAGTAATCCACTGTTGGCTGGCAGAGGAATCTAGAGCATTGTTTTTTTTCTTAGTGCGGATTTGAAATCGTCATAACCACATCAGTGAAGATTGAGCGGGAGGAAATCTTCCGTGAGTGGTGGTTCTCACAGACCTGTCATATTTCCATTCTTTAAAAGATCCATCCAGATAGCCAAGCCAACAGTGGCCCACCGCGGGGCTACAACATCCAGGCTTGTTCCAGAAGAGCCTCGTCATCAGGTTGCTCAAGCACAGGAACAATGCACAGCGATGTGGACCGAAACTCGCATGTATGTAAGCTCACAGGCAGCGCGGCCATATTCTAACAAACATGTGATCCAGAAGGTTTTGAAGGCCCCCACCCCCCACCCCCTCCCCCTTGCATACCCGACCCCTCCCGCCTCCAAACCCTGCCAACATACTATACCACACAATCAAAGAGCTGCGGCTGTGTTTGGCTGTGGGCTGGGCAGAAAGAGCAGCAGGTAGGAGGCACAGTGAAGAGCAAGGCGAGGCGGGTTCTTACCTGGGTTCGTCATTCAGCGCTACGCCACTCTGCATCTGAAATGTGTTGGTTTTGGCTCGTTTCTATTTTGTCTCCCCCCAAAAAAGAGTATGTGTCTCCACACCTGGCAGCTTAATTTTGGGCTGTGTGCTAGGATACTGACATGCTCCCTGTACTGGATGGAGACCTGACTGGGGCGGCGCACTGTGAGCCCCCTGAGTCAGCAGCCTCACCACCACACCAGCGCTTTCTAAAGGCCTATTCACACGTGGCCCCTGTACCTCACTCCCTGCTGAGGTCAGACAGGGCAACATGTTGCTCCTGTGCTGACAAGCACAGAATCCACCTGCATCCACGCACATGCTGAGAATTTCTAAACACTTCAACCTTTGCACAAGACTGCTTTTAATGACTCTGAAGGTCTAAATTGTCTTTTAAATAAAATGTAAATACTAAAAATACTAAAATATGTATTTCATATGACTTAAATAATCAGTTTAATGAGTCTTTTAACTTTCGACCATGCGTCTTCCCTCTTTAATGTATTCATCTTGTTCTCTATTACTTTAAATGACAACATTTTGAGTTTTTCTTCTCTGAACATTATTATGATTATTATAAACGTACAAATTGTCCTTAGCTTACCCGGCTGTGAAAACACTAACACTTGAATTTCTAAGAAAAGTTCAGAATGACCCTTCACCTTCAACAGCATAAAGAGAAGTCAACGACTAATATCTGTCCAGTCCGTTCTGCTAATATGTGACAAAGCCAGATTTGGCAAATTCCAACCAGGAAATGCGGGAATAAATATAAGATTATGGAATGAACTCAAAGAAACAGCTATTTAGCCTCTGTTTAGAACAACCTGTAAGGAGTGTTCCTCCACTGAAAAGTACCACACTGCCACCTTGTGAGCTCGAATGGAATAAACACAGGCTTCACCTTCACCCCAGGCAAGTTGACGCAGTGTCAGACAGAGGACTTTGAATTAGACCCTGTTTTGCAATATTTTTAGGTTTCTGCCATAGAGCAGTCTATATCTGAGAAGTCACTTGAGGACTGACCTCGGACCCAGATTTGACTGTAAGATTGAGTTAAACTCCAAAACTGGGTTTTTGTGTCAAATCCAAGGGTAGCACACATTTCACTTTTGTTTCCTCAAGATCTGATGAAAGCAAAACTGAAACAGCACAACATGTACATAACTTTTACAACTATATTACAGGTACACTTCTGACCTCAATGAATTGTTATAACTTACTATTTCAACAAATGAAGTTAAGTATCCATTTACACTTGCGCATAGTTTGAGAAAATATAGTTTTACAACCACGATATACAAAAAAAGAATATAATCCAATTTGCTGATAGGAAAAACAATTATTTGAAACACTTCTTCTTCACAGTGACAATAGAATATTACACTTCAAAATAAAGGTGAAAAAAAGGTTCAGTGTGTAAAATTTCATCATCTATTTTGGATATATTTAGAATCTTTCTATTTTTAGTGTGAATGTGGAAAAACACAATACTCCTTGATGGCACCAGGATAAATTAAAATAAGGTGCAGACGTTAGTAAGAACATATATTATCTTTTCAAATATGTAAAACTTTAAAAATGCTTCAAACTTTGACTAATATGAGTTTGTGTTGCTGACTTTAATTCTCCCTTGTTTGTTCGTTCAAGTAAATGTCAATAACATGCTGAGATCACCTTCCAAACAGCAGGAATCTCCCTTTGCGGTCAGGTTTGGCGTCTGTCTCGTCTCCACTCGTCCTCTCCTCCTCAAATTCATCTTCCGGTCCCGTGCTGCTCGTCTCCGCAGGTGATGCAGCAGCCATCTGCGGTCAACGGACGTACTGCACCTTAGCTGCTACACTGGTGCAACGACACCAGCGCTAACAGTGGCTAACAGTGATTTTAACAGTAAACACAACTATGACTGTTCTCCGCATTGTTTTAAATGATTAAAAGCGACCATAGAGCTATTTCGATGCTTCATTAAAATGCTAGCTGGCCACCTGTGTGTACTACACCGCCGCCCCAGGTTGAACTCAGCTATGCTAACTGAGCTAACTAGCAAATTAGCATAATCACAACTAAGACTCGCTGGCTTGTTGTCAAACAACTTTTCGCCACTTACGTTGTCGTGGCTGTTGTTGTGTTGACGCTGTGTCACAGGAGTTGGAGAGTAGCCGCGAGCGGTCGTGGGTCGAGACTTCTCCGTCTTTGTGGTTCCAACCAAGTTTCTCTTCCTCTGAAAACTCAAGAAAGAGAAAAGTGCCTGAAGTTTTTCTGGTGCGTCATGACGTCAGAGGTGTGCGTCAGTGCCAAGGCTCCTGCTGCTGCTGCTGCTGCCAGGTGATACGGTTTTATTAAAGCAGCACTATCACCCTCACTGAGCAACAGCGCCCTCTACAGACAATATGCTGTTTAAACGAAGTTTAGTTGGTCAGTCCTATAAAATAAAATTAAATAAAATAAAATAAAACAAAATAAAGTGTCAGCCAGTTGTCATTAGGGACGTTTGGGATGTAGGGTCACACATTTCTATTCCCCCATTTCGCTCAGTAAGAGTAGCTTGACTAACATAAACACACCTCCACTGTCTAAATTCATCAGAGTGAATCAACACCTCTATTAAAACACCAGTCACCATTCCACACTTGTGTCTCAGAGTCAGGGCAACATGACGCAAGCTGAAGTCG